>JAATLQ010036134.1:0-59520 GCA_013421005.1 Heliconius erato x Heliconius himera | reverse complement strand
ATGATTCAACGCGAGTATCCAATGAACAACGGGTTTAGCACAGGAGAAGAAGATTCTAGAGGTAATTCAGATCAAATATGTTGCCTTGTGGATGACAGCGACCGATGTAGGCGACCTGCTGGCAACGCATCGTACAGCAAGCGCATACAGAAAACAGTGGCTCAAAGGAGGCTCAAACTTAATATAGATCCTCAGGTCGGTATGGCATTGGTTGTTGCACGCGTTTCCATTTATATTAACATCGGATTAACGCAAACAAAAATTACGTACGTGTAAACAAAGTGACTTAATAATAGTAATTATTTACAATTTCAGGCTAGGCACACATATATCTGTGATTACCACAAGACAATGATACAATGTGCGAGAACAAAACAAAGGAGGCCCAAGGACTCCGAAGATGACAGTCATGAAGCGGAAATGGACACTCCGGAGGTGGACTGGGTTCAACTGCAAGTTAATACTCTTAGAAGGTATAAAAAACACTACAAGGTGCCAACAAAACCGGGACTGAATAAGACTCAACTGGCTGAAGTAAGTATTGCAATTCATATAATTTATGTGCTCTCACTTTTTTAAATATCTGCTATTATATAATTTTTAATTTGTATCAAATTTGTTATGAAGATGAAAGTATAGATAATTCATTTAATTTCTAGTTTAAACATTACCATTTTTCATGAAAAGTGAATTAAATGCATTTATAGTCTTATCTCTTAAAATAAATTTTTAATAATCAACACTTTTATTAATTTCAGGCTATACAAAAACATTTTAAATCATTGCCAGTCAATGAAAAGGAGATTGTTACATATTTTATATATACAGTTAAAACAAATGGTAACAAGTTAGACCAGAAAAATGGTATGAACTCGGACTCAGTGTAGTGATATGTGATTTTAATTTATGAAATATAGTTGTAACATTAGCTTTAGTGTATGCCTTATAGATTTCTCTTTGTAAATTTACAATCAACATTTTATGAATTATTTAAAAACAAAAAAATTAAGTGTCAATAATACACTAAAGAAAGAAAAATATTTAGAAACAAATGAAAATGTAGCAGAACTCAAACCAGCTTTCCTCTTGTCATCTGAAATTGTATATTTATTTAATAATAGTTGACTACTAGTCATTTTTTTCTTTGTGTTTACATAATTCGAAAATGTATGTATATATTATATTGTAATTTACTTATTATAATGAGATATAAATGTTTTATTATTATAGAAGATGATAAACATGTTATTTAAATTGCCTTTTTTAAAATAAAGTTGAATAATTATTATCCTAGAAAGGCATTACTGTGTAACATTTATAGATGGTCTTCAATAATTACAAATATTGTAAATAAATATTGTTTTTTTGTAGTAATGATGTTGATATATGAAATTTATTTCATATTTCTAAATATACCTTAATGTTTTATGGGTATTTTATTCATGTTGATACTTTGAAACATTATAGATTTTCCTAAGGTTTTGTGCCCAAAAAAATTAACATCTCTATTACCAATTATAACATTCTTATTATTCATTGTATTTCTGCAAAAATGATGTATTTATTTATTTCCATGATATTTAAAAATATTCTATGTCTATATTTTCCTTATGAAATGTTTTCACTAAATATTGGACTATGTTTCAAAGTAGAGTAAAAAAGAAATCCTTAGGTATTTCTGACTTAATGTATAGACTATTTCACACAAATAATAAATCTATGTTTTACAAGAAAATCTAATTGAATTTATTATTTATAATCTGTCTTTAACAGCAATTACTTTAACAACAAAAAGTTTATTTGTGACTTCTCTTGCCCTGTACTATGATTTCATATTTTATGGTGTACATTCTATGTAACAGTACTCAGTTTATTGAGACATTCCCTAAAACGTAAAAATTATTTTATTCAATTTACTTTGTTTTTCAACACTATGTTGCATTGACACCCATACTGAGTGACTATTGATAATAAATAGGTATTATTTTGATTTACCTATAAAATTTTTATATATTGTGTGTGAAATATACATACATCTAAACAAATGTATATTTGTATATAGTCCATTATTTAGTTTTGATTGTTAATTAACAAGGGAAATGCAATGCTAAAACTCTAAGTACTGTTAAGAGAGATTTTATTAGATTTAAAATGTGAAATGTAACTTTTATTACATTTTATTTGACAACCTTGCATAGTTTCATTCTTCCTCCGACTCTGATGATATTTCTATCCATGTTGAGGTTTCTTTCTTTACTTTTAATTCAGCTGTTTGTGGTAATGATGGTACAACTGCAAATAAAATATATATTTTTTAATAAATATTTTAGGATGGTAGGGGATCCTAAATTTAGAGAACATTACATCTCAAAATATAATATCAATTATTTTATTAATAAGAAGCTCGAATGTCAACAAGGTCTCCCCCAGCCTTTCTTACCACACACTCGCATCATATGAAGTTTATACCATACATTCATCACTTATTCTTTTCACATGTCCATACCATGCCTATATCACACTATCTCAGAAATTGCAATTTGTGGAAAATCATTAATCATTAATTTAAGATAATACACTACGTTAATTGCGTCTAAGAAGAAATGAAAACATAAATTTAAATAAATATTTAATTTTCTCGAGTGGAGATCGAACCCCCAACCAGTTGCGTTTACAAGCCCAATTAAAAAACAATTTGGTTTGATTATTTTTATTTTGATACTTAATAACGTCATATTTTTTTCATTATAGTATACTAGAGTGGAGGAGGACGTTTATTTAAGTATTGTATTTTTATTTCACGATTTCGTGTCATGAGGACTTTATTCATATTTGTATAATTAATTTATGTTTTGAAATTATTTATTAAATTTCCCAACATAATTTATTACTTACGAAATACCAAATACTAATGTGATAGCATCCATGTATATGAATAAATATTTTTGATGACCACGATAAAGCCTTATTACTGATAACAGACCGACTGACAGACTTAAAAATATTTATAAAAACCTATACCTATATAAAGAAAGAAATAATAATTTAAATTGTCCATACAAAACTTCCATATGACAATAACTTTATACATACCATCATATTTACTAATTTCGGGTTCGACGTCGCTATCCTTCATGTCGCTGTCCTCTTGCGACGATAGCTCGTTCACGTTGTAATTCTTTAGGCATATACTCAAATCCTTCTTGCTGAGGGACTGTACGTGATTGCTTGTTATAATTTCACCAAAATTGATTTTTGCCCTTTTTTGCCTAGAAAAAAGCATAATATGTAACTAGAATACATATTAAAATCTTACTGAGTACTATGCAGTAAAGTACTATTACTTTTGAAGGCTAGAGGTGCAGGGTTTTTTGAATCTTCAGTTTAGGTACTGAAATATAGTAAGTAATGCATTTCATAAAATTTTTAATGAAATGCATTACTCGCATTTTTTTAATTTCATATTTTTTTTAAAATATTTTTGTTAATGATCTACAGAATTTTCAAAGTCGTAATATATGTAATTATTAACTAATTATATTCGTGCATGTTTCTAAGAAATCATGTTTGAAGAGTTTCCAATTATTAGTCGTTTCGGTCTATCGAAGTGGCGTATTAGTTACATTTTACTATATATGGTATACTAATATGACTGTGATATGAAGCTATAAATGCGATGATGGGTTCTATTCCCGCTCGGTCAAATGTTTATATATTAAAAATATTTTTGTTCACTATCTGGTTAGACAAAATATGGTGTTTAGCATCTTTACTCAAAAGTTGTTCTAAATCTATAGAAAATAGAAAGCAAATTTTATTTACATTGACTGACCGCTAAATGAAAGTTATTCATTATTTAACTTTTCAACCTAATCCACAAACAAGACGACCAGACAGAAAATTAAAAAAAAAACCACGTAGAACGTAATGCGTTAACGCGGTCAATATACTTATCCTTATTAGGCGTGACACTGATTTAGTGGTAATGAAGTCGAAATAGACGTGCGACCTACTTTACCAGACACTTTAAATGAGCAAATAATATATATTTATTATATTTTTGTAGGCATAAGAAGATAAATATTATTAGAACATATTTTTATTTATTTGGGAATGTTGACCGAACTTGAATTTACATATACAAAAACAAAGCTTTGCACCAATATGTGCTTTACTTTCAAATGAGTTAACAGATTTTAATGCTGTTGTCACTAATAAATAGAATGTCTTAAGAAGAAGGATTATACATATATTACATGAATATTATATTAGCAGAGTAAAGACGAGAATGTTAAACATATGTAATATGACATTGCAAAAAAAGGAGAAGTGGAGTAAAACAGTCACATTATAGTACCCCAGAATTGGAAAAAGTAAGAGCGGTCGGCAAAATAAACTGTGATGATATTGCCAAAGTGGCTGGAAAGCTATGGCAGAGAATGGCATAAAATAGATTGATGTGGAAAGAGATGGAAGAGGCCTTTGTCAAAGGAGATACAGACATTGAAATGTAATTAGCATTTAATTGATCATAACTTATATTGTAAAATTGAACTTGTCTGAATAAAGAAACTTTATTATTATAGTAAAAAAAATATTTTTGTAAATGTTTATTTTTTTAATATAAACATTCACAAAAATATATTTTTTTAATACAAAGATTCATTACAATAAAAATGTAACATTACCCTTTTTAAAAAAACAACTATTTTTATTAAATTAATGTATGTTTTAATATTGTAAGTAATAATACAGGCAATAAATTAGGGGTTGGGTTAATCACACAAATAACTTTTAACATAGCATGCCAATTTTCACTTTTTTTCTTAATTAAATATAAGTGGTGACTTCACCTTTTTAAGGTTGACACATATAATTATAATTTATAATATTTACAGAATCTTTTCCATATGTATTTAAAGTTACTAAAAAAAATACAGTAGCCATGTATTAACACCTAATTTTGTAGAGATGTTGATATAACTGTTTTATTTATTAACTAATTGAAATAAAGCAAACACTAAATGTTAAGCACAGTTTGGCAAAATACAACAGTGAAAACTGTATTAAAATCGGTTAATCCTTTTCTGAGATTGGCTTTCACAAGCGCACAGAAAAATTAGAAATCTGTGTTTTATAATAGAACCCTATTTACACTGATAAGTGTTTCCAATAACTAATTTTCTTATATGTATAATAAATCCATATAAAATTGCAATGCCAAAAAAAATCCTATTTATATATTTCAATCTTTACATATAAGTTAAAAACTAAGTAAAGAAGTGCGCTGCACAGTGGATTGATTATAATTGAATTGTTTTCATTTCCCTGCTCTGGTTGACAAAATGCAGCATTGAGTGCCACCACTCTCAATGTCTTAAAAACTGAAACAGAATGGAAAGGACCTCAGCCTGCTATATTGGATTTGTTTAAAAATAATTTTCTATATAACTCACCTCAATGTATCATCACAGATTATTTTCTTTTTAACTAATTCCACAAGTTGTGCACATCTTTCCGCAGCATTTACTATAGCTTTGTGTACTATATTTGAGTTATAAATAGCCGCCCCGCTCAAATCTAATAGACAAAGTTCTTTATATTGATTCATTCCAATAACAAGTAAGCCGCCACTGGTATTTCCTTCATCTGTCGTACTCATACATACAGATTCTTCTGTGAAACTTGGATCTGATATGATAATGCTGTAAATAATAAATTATAATAGTTAATAATTTATTAGAGCTTAGTGTTTGACAGTAATATGAATTAGTGTTAGACTGTAAACACAATGGTTGTGAGTTTGATTTCCACTCAGGGGGATTAAATATTTAATTTTTTTGCCAATGCCTCAAGAATTTGGAGGAAAGTTCGATTCCTCCTGCCTATGGGATACAGCGTGAAGCTAAAAAAATAAAATTTTTAAAATAGCTTTAGGTGGCGAAAATTTGTGAAAAGACAATATGTACAGAGATGCTAACAACACAAATAAGTGGTACCAAGTGCATAAGAATTAACTTGATGAGAACATTATTAGGCTTAGTGGCCAGAGCTCTTAAATGATTTCCAAGAGGTGTGTGTTTACATCCTGCTACATGTTAATTTTTATACATTTCCTAAATTACTTATTTATAACTAAATAATAAATTACTTATTTATTTGTTTCTTTCCTTATTGCAGAATAATATTTTGAAGTATAGATTATAGATGTGTAACAAAAATGGTGAGAATCTCATTGATTTTTAAATGTTATTTAAGACTAAACAGGTATCAATATTCCGAACATAGTGCATGTATATTATTATTAACAATAGTAAAGAATAAATTTCACTTTATTGGTTTCTAAGACAGACATAGCTTGAGTAAACTACAAAAAAACTTCTTAATTTCTTATGAGTTTCAAGAAAATTTCTATAGCTTAAGGGCTTGGAAGGATCCATAGGGCAGCATGAGCTTTTATATATTTAGTTTAAAATATTTGTTCTTGAGTGTGGGAATAACATAAAGTATTAGAAAAAAATACAAGAAAACTTACTTATTACTAAATATAGCAAATGTCAAACATACTGGATAGTGATATAACACTGTGGGTATAGGATCTTTTTCAGCTAATGTATGTATTATTACATTTTCCCCACTACGAGTTACATCTGGACGTTTGAAATGTGCCAACGAGGCCAAAGTTGCAATACTAGCACATTCTATTAAATTTCCATCATGATTTAGGACTTTAACATCAACTCTTAATGACCAAACCTGAAATAAATGTTAAAAAATACATATTTAAATTTAATCATTTATTTTTTTTATTTCATGCACATAAAGGTTAGTCAGAGTGAATGTTGTATCCCACTGCTCTTTGCCTTACTTCCTGCCCGACTTTAATCATTGCATGTTGAATGATGGAACCCAAAGCAGGACTCTGTCCACTCAATAGTTCAAAAATATAAAAACAATTCATTCCCTTATAAAGGAATCAAAACCACAAACATTATTTTTACAGTACTGTTCAAGAGCACCACAACAGCCCCAAATAACCAACCACATATTATATATCATTATTATAAAGAAATTAATTTCAACAAATTAATATTTACCTTTTCTTCAACAACAATACATAAGGACTCAAGATCAATACATTTTGAATCTTTGTAACATTTTTCTAAAAGCCTATTTAGGTATACTGTGAGATCTGTTTGTCTGTTCAGCTCAAATTGTGGTGCAGCCATAGGAGTGATTTCGACATTTATATATAAAATACCTTCATTAGGTCGTATTTGTTTCGGCTGTACAACTTCACAAGACACTTGTGATAATATTCTGCAATATTAATAGATTTATCATTTCTTGCAAACTTTTACTTTATCTGTCTTTTTAAATGTAATACCTACTTTGTTTCCCCCAAAGTAACTATGCAACTACCATATTCAGATCCAAATGTTATATCAAGTTTGCGGTTCTCGTTGTAAATTCTGCCATCTAAACGCTGAAATTTTAAAACATTAATGTTTAAGCGCCAAATTATCATACACTTGCACATTTAAACTTAATTTTTTCTCCTTACATGTCCTTCTGAAACAATTCTCTGTATAAACGTTTTTTCACAATTTGATAAAAACACTTCCCTCATTTTGTTAATATTTATTTACTTCGATGAATATTTTCTTGGTAGCGTTTGAATTTTCTTTTAGAATAGGTTATAAAAATTAAAAGTGACGTTTGTATTTTGTATATTGTTTTTGACAATGTGTTTTTCTTGTTACGCTATGAATAACAATTCATTTCACGCTGACAATCATGAGTTTTTCGCATTTAATTAAAAAAAATCAAAACGCATTTAATTTGCTATAATTAAAAAAAACATCGAAATAAAAATGTACAGTAACCGAAATAAAAATGTAAAATCTTTATTTATAAAAATGAATGTTTGTCTGTATGTTTTTTATAGAATCGTAAACTATGCATTTGATCGTGTGATTATTTTTAGCAAAATGTTGTGCATGAGCCCATGAAGGGGAGGAGGAGGAAGTTAGTACGACCAGTTTTTCGAAATAACCAAAATTATTCAAAGTATTTGAATATTTGCTTAATGTCTTGAGAAACGTGTGCAGGGTACCGTTACATATATTTCATAATCTCAAAAATTTACTCTTGTTGAACTTTATCCTTTTCTTTTCTTTATCTTTGGTAACTCTCAAAAATTATTAAAATTAACCAACTTCACATAAACTAGAAGGCGCTTGCTACGAAGTACGAATGCGGCTACAAATAGTCGATATTATTGTATATTTGACTCAGCCTACTAAACAATTTTGTCACTTAAATCAACGATAATTAATATTTTACAGTAAGTCACGATATTTTTTTTATAGAAAAAGTATAAGGCAAACGAGTGTACGGGTCACCTGGTAACGTAGTAAGTGTGGTAAGTGATCACCGCCGCCCAAGTCCACGTGCAACACCAGAGGAGCTACAGATAAGTTGCCGGCCTTTAATTAATGATGTTCATTCAATAAAATGTAATGTTCTGAGAGCGGTGTAAAACTTTTTTTCTGTATGATTACCTACTTACTTATTTATAAGAAGAGCTCTAAGTGATGTTGATGATGTTAAGTGATCACCGCCGCCCACGACCCCGTGTAACACCAGAGGAGGTAGGTACAGGTGCGTTGTCGAAGAGGTACATCTTTATTGTGTATTTTTGGTAACCACCAAGTTTGTAGGTTTTACATAGATACGAGAAATTTTATGTCAAGATGTAATTGTTTTCGCATGTTTTTTGATTAAATCGGAGGTGTGAATTTCACAAGTTTTTTGATCCGATGGCAATGATGAAATTTTTTGAAAATACTCATACCCGTCGCATTACCTTTATCGTCTTTGAAAACTGTTATATCCTCGTTTTTCCGTAACTTACTAAGAGCCCCAGATTTCATCATGAGAAACATTTGATTAAAGTGGTTGCGCCGTAGCGCAGTAAAGACCGCGCTAAAGACCGTGCAAAGTGGAGTAGGTTGAGCAGAAAGGCAGACCCTGGTAAAAGCCGGGATTAATGCCAGGAAGAAGAAGAGTATGTCTTGATGAATAACTGCAAAATTTTCCTTAAAAATCTGGTTTTTATGTAGACAGTCCTCAACGTGTGTTATTATATCCTCGAAAAGTAATTTTCTAGGCACTGGAAAAATTAAAAGCTTTACTTAATATCTCAATAGTCGCATTATCGAATTGTCATTTTATTTTCTAGTTTCTCGAATTTGTCTAACCAGACTTAGAGAAGTTAGTAACGGAGTGACATACACTAGGTTCTCCCTCTGCCTTTTGTATGCGGGATACCGAGTGAAGCTGATTTTATTATACCACTGCAAGTGAAATTCGGACCGCAAACTATCACTATTATTCAGAGGGAGCGTTTTTCTTCGTTCTGGCAAAGCGCGAAGCTTAAAGACGAATCGGCTGAATCCAATTTGTTTAACCAGACTTAGGAAAATACATACAATATAATTACCACTGCAAAACCCGGTGTTGAGTTCCGCCACTAAACAGTGCCTCCAAAATTCGACGAAAAGTAGGGAGCAGACTGTCTTACCACTAGGTTCCCTTATGAAGCTAATAAAAAACTAATTAATATGATATACAATACACAACATTTTATTATTCCTTAAATGCATGTAGCTAATTATCAACAAAGCTCATTGCATGGTAAAAGAGAATTTGTTATAAAGCACTAATTATACTGTTTATTGAATTATTATGTATTAATTGCAGTTCTATTCTTTGCTAATGTTTACGTAAAATATCTTTATTTAATGATCTTTTGTTAGAAACCGTCGTTTACATATATTCGTTTAACCAACTTTAATAAAATAAAAATAAAACTATATCATTAATTAATTACTTACTATACTTAAGTAGGTTATGATAGTATAGGAAACAAATATGTTATGTTTGAATCCTATGGATTACGTTGGACAGTCTTCATTCCTACTTTCTTTTCTTTCTATAAATTTTTTGTTCTTTTTTTTTTCAAATAAAAAAGATATTAAATTATGTATATATTTAAATGTTTATAATTTCGTTATTACTTCGTGCAATAATTTTTCTAATTTCGTCTTACAATAAAATATATGCACTGGTTGTCTGTAAAGACAATTTACAGACGATAATTTTACTTGATAACGTCATAAAAAGCATTGATGATAGATTACTTTTATTAATATAAATTGAATATTTATTACTGTATTATCATTATTTTGTATAATACATAGAAGTAGTACTCAGATTGAAAACTACAATTTTTAGATAGTGCAATTAATATTCAGGTCAGATGAATTACAAGAAATAAAGTGCTATCAATGTCCAAAAGTGAAAGTGGGGACGGAGTGTCTTGACACTAGGTTCCCTGTGTAGTAAAGCTGATAAAAAATGTGCTATTTAATTCCAAGTAACAATTAACGAATAAATGCGTCATAAACAAAATGCTGATCACGCCTCTCTATCGTTTGTTCTCATATTTTTTTGACATATTTTTTTGACCATTCACCCGGGGTTTACCGAATTATAAAATTCTTTCTCGTAAAAAAAAAGGATTTTATACTTATTATAATAATAAAACGCTCTACTTTCTTGTTGCTCAATAAAATCTTAAGCAAAGTCACATAACTAGCTAATTATCCTTATTAGTTGAGTCAACTGGGCTTGTCCACATCAAAATATTTATTTTATGGCACAGGCATTACTTACACGCCAGCGAAAACAATTTACATAACATAGACGGCCTTACCCCTAATAATCGAACATTATTGATGATAGACACGTGGATGAGACTATATGGATCTTCCTCTGTGCTTTACTAAAATCAGCTTCACGCTGTATCTCACACACAGCAGGATAGGCAGTCTTCATCATTCATGTCCTCGAGTGGGGATCGAACCCACAACTACTCGATTTTGCAGTCACACTTTGTGCCTCTGCACCACGAATGGCCTCAACTATTTCTAATGAATGTAATAAAAACTTTTTTTATATAAATCAATCATGCCACCTTATTCTTAAATTATTTATATTTACACGCTCTCGTCAAACAGAGTGAGTGGGTTCTAGATTCCACTCTACATGGAATGTCTTGAAATGAACTGTAGTTCTTTCAGTCTATCATTCTGCATTGTTGTGGATTCAAATCTCACTATGAATAATGCTTGAAACCTATATTTCGTTTATTTTCCTGTCTCGATCTGATTAGAAAAAATGCGGTATCAAGTTTCAAAAATATGAATATAACAAAAGGGAATTAATATGTTCTTTAAAACAACAGAAGGGGACTTTGTAATTCAACAAAGTTCGCTTATAACAGCAAGAGAGGAAGAAATTGAGAATAACGAAAGCATGTAAACATTTCTACACATAAAATGAGATGAAATTTACTTGAATTGTAGGTTTAAGCGTACAATAGGTACAATTTATCTATAAAATAATATAGATACTGTCGAAAATTATTTCGCGACGGCGTCACGTTCCTGGGTCACGACGGCCTCTATATTAATAGAGGCCGTCGTGACCCAGGGGGCACAAGCGTGTGACTGTAACGCGACGGATGTCGGTTCAATATCCACTCGGGGGAATGAATTATTATATTTATTAATAGTTTCATTTCTTCGTTCTGGTACCAAGGCAAAAAGGGTAGTGTTGAGTTCAGTCACTCAACACACTATGCTTTAAAATATAGCGGAAAGTAGGAAAGGGAGTGTCTTAACATTAGGCTTCCTCTTCCTACCATACTATATACGGGATACAGAAAAAAAATATATAATAAAAACCGATATAAAACAATAAAAAACGTTTACAAAACAACAAATAATAAGAAACTTATCAATACAATTCTTGTGTGCATTAGCCATACGACCGAGGCGCATCCACGTTTATACGGTGATTCAACATTGTCACTGACGTATTTGCCCGTACAGCGTACACCGTGGTGGTACTGGTGGTATTGGTGGTATTGGTGGTATTGGTGGTACCACCACCTCCATGGCTGGTGTAGAAATAATATTGGCTACGATATGCAATGCAACCTTTTGTGATAATGTATTTGATAATCCGCTTTTGGGTAATATATGTATATTTAAATTAAAAGTATGTAATAGTATTCGTGCTGTCGTTCAGTTTTTTGCTATATAATAATAGTTTAAATATGGTTTTTTCTTTCTATTTCTTATTGTCGCATAGAAAGTCAACGAGTTTGTAGACAAGAAGTAAGCATAGTGAAAAGCCACTCTGTTAACTATTTCACTAGGCTTTTAATTTTTAAAGTATTGTTTGTACCAAAAAAAACATTGTATGTTTATTTAGATGCCCAACTGACGGCGAGGCAGGAGGAGATACAGGTTTTAAAGGACGAAGTTAATGGCAAGCATCTAAAAATAGCCACGTTAAATGTAAGTTAATTGCTTGTCACTTGTGATATTATAAGAGTTTTGTAATTATCAGAAATATTCCTTTTAAAATATAGAAAACTTATGAATATGATTAAAAAAAATGTTTGTGGATAAATGTTTTCACTCATATTGCAATAAAATCTTTGGATTAAGTAGTTCTGAATTAATTAAGTATTTTTTTACGATTAAGTTACCTTGCTAGGAACAATTCACTAGCTTTTTTTTCCTTTTCTATTGAAGCTACGTTCATATATTTCATAGTAATCTCTAGAAAAGGTTTCATATCGTGATCGTAATTAAAATATTAACTATAATTAAAACAAAATTTACAATATAAGTCATATTAATTGTGGAATTTGTATATTAACTAGAATTATCCATTAAGTTGGACGGAGAAGCAGGAAAATGGCACTATCGTCGGACGTGGTGTTGCGTTCATTATCGTTAATATTTTGCGGCAAAGATTCAATTTTACATACGAAATTGTATTACCGGAGAAGAACATTGAAATGGGGACGGGGAAGAAGCCCGAGGAATCTGTAATCAATCTTGTTAATGGCAGTGTAAGTATTTAACGCCTAGATGCAGCTTTTTTCAGTATTTTAAATTTAATTTTATTCTAGTAGGTAGAGTTCATTCAAGTAAGTAATAAGAATATAATTATGATGTATTAAAAAAAGTGAACTAAATAGGATTAAGCATAATATAGAAAACATAGTAAGTTCAAATAAATACGACAAGCGTGGACTTGTTTTATTACAAATTTATTGATTCCTGTAACTACCTTTTTTTTATTTTTACGCTATATTCCACACATAGCAGGGTACATAGAAGGGTAGGCAGGGGAACCTAGTGTTAAGACACTTCGCTCCCCACTTTCTGACGAATTCTGCAGGCATTGCCTGTTAAGTGGCGGAACTCGACGACGGGCTTTGCCTCAGTACTAATGCAAGGAAATGATAATAGTAAATATCTCATTTCTCCGAGTGGGAATCGATCCCACAACGACTGGCCTCATCCGTCATTCCTATACCTACTTATTAATAAAAAGGGTATAAACATTTTGTAATTGTAAAATTATTATTTCCCAAGAAAGCAGATATGGCGGCCGCGTTCCTACCGACGCTCGTTAAATACAATAAATTTGTGACATTCTCGAACGATCTCGACGAAGGTGTTTGGATGATGATGTTGAAGCGCCCGAAGGAGTCTGCCGCGGGTTCCGGTCTTTTAGCACCCTTTGCTACTTATGTTTGGTAACAAAATACTAAAATTAAATTACTTAATAAATCTTAATAGTTAAATGAATATAAAAAAAATAGTATGTAATATATTAGACAAATATCTAAAGATGCTATCGATCACATTTGTTGGTAGATATTGTTGTTTATACATATGTGTGTGTATAGGTAAATATGTATTATAACTTAAGAATCTTGTCTGCCTTAAATATCTAACATATATATGAGGCCAGTCGTGGCGCAGCGAGGTGTGATTGTAAAACCGACTGGTTGTGGGTTCGGTCCCCACTCGAGGAGATGAAATATTTACTTAAATTTATATTTCCATTTTCTTCGCTCTGGTATCGAGGTTAAGCGCGGCGTTGAGTTCTGCCACCCAACACACAATGCCTCCAGAATTCGGCAGAAAGTGGGGAACGGAGTGTCTTAACACTAGGTTCCCTCTGCCTACCCTGCTGTGTGCGGGATACAGCGTGAAGCTAATTTTTTTTTAAATAAATAATTTAAAGTAATAAGTATCTACCTACTTATAAAAGAGACAAAAGAACTTTATTTTTATGCTGTATCCTGCATAAGACAGCAGTAGGTAGTGAGAACCCGGGGAACTAGTGTTAAGATACTCCGTTTCAATTAAGACACTACCGTTCTTCACTTTCCGCCGAGTTCTGAAGTGAAACTGCGTGTTGAGTAGCGGAGCTCAACCCCGCGGTTTTCAAATTGTTACCAGTGCGAAGAAATGAAGATATTAAATATTTCATTTCCACGTGTGGCAATCGTATCCACAACATGTCACATTTACAATCACGCTGAAGAAGAGGCGAACGTTGGACGCAATGTGGGCATGATGACCTAGTATTAAGACACTTCCCGCTCTCCGCCGAATTCTGGAGGCACTGCATGTTGAGTGGCAGAACTCATTGGCGCGCTTTGCCTGTTTACCAGAGCGAAGAAATAAAGATAATATATTATTTCCTTTCCTTCTCGTGCGGATATCGAATTACAACCCGTCGCGGTTACAGTCACACGCTTGTGCCTCTGCGCCACGACTGGCCAATCTTTCAAATCATATTTAAAATACAGGTATTTAATACTAGCAGCCGTTCTGTGCTACGGCCCGTGCATAACTTTGCTCACTTGGCTGAGAGCTAAATGTGTGAAAGACAATGAGTATCACATATCCCTGTCTCCGAGCGTCTGGTTCGTGTACGGGGCCTTCATTAAACAAGGAACCACTCTGTCACCTGAAGCTAGTGAGTAATTATTTATAAGTATATGTTTAGAGAAGAGGAACGTGAAGTAACGTTGAATTGATCGAATCCGCAATGAAGAGATACACAGAATGGCAGGTACTAGCGAGGATGTCACGGTGAGAATGAAGAAGAACGTGCTCAACTGGTTTGGGCACGTCGAACGAATGAGTGATGAAAGAATGGCAAAAAAGATTTATGATGGAAAAGTGAGTGGTAAAAGAGATAGGAGGAGACCTTAGTCGACCTTCGAAAACACATTGTCAAAGACACTGGAGGAAGGTCACGTAAAAAGCATGAGGGCATGTATGAAGAGGTTTATGACAGTGGAATGAAGAGGTTGATGACAGTGGACGAGGCGAAAGAGGTATGTAGAGACCGTAGCGTTTGGCGCTCCGTTCTCGCTGACTAGACCTCTAGGGATAGAGCGTGAAGCTAAGTTAAGTTTAAGTTATTAATCTTTTAAAAATCTTGTTTTAATATTTAATTATATTTACTTTACAGACCCGCCAATGGGTTTTGAAAATTATATTGAAGTTCAACGTATGTGGTTTGTTAAATTTTTCAGTCCGGATTCCCAAATTAAACGAGCACCGACAAACGGAGTATACCCTTATAAAAGCTACTATATCGTGTAACACAATAAAATATGTAACTAAAAACGTTAAACAATATTTAATGTAAAATTAAAGTACAAAATTTAGTTCGTGCATAATAGTTCGAACAGCGTGATGGTATCGCTAATGGCGGCCAGTCATTTATCACAGGGGACCGCCCTACTAATCAGCGTAATGTAGAAACATTCATATATTTTTACATTACTCTGATTTGTGGGGCGGTCGGATAAAAAGAAAAATCCGATAAAATCATTTATTTATAATGAATGATTTTTGTTTTTGTTCTGTAATTGTAAACTGTAATAATATCTACATACTATGTAATAGATTTATGACTTAACTATAACATTAGAAATAGCTACCAGCCATATTGCAATATTAAGTAAAAAAGAACTGAACAAGGGCGAGTCGGGCTCGCCCACCGAGGGTGCCGTAAAAAATTGGAGGTCCTGAGCTTTTTTGATTTTTTGTTTTTTTTTTCGATATAAACGGCCATATCTTTTTTTTAAGTTAATATAGAAATACGTTTCTTTATCAGGAAATCATAGGCCCGTAAATTTGAGTATATGGTTTGAATTTCTACTCGATATCTCCAGATAAAGGGTCTTGACAGACAGACAGACAGACAAACAGACGGATAGACAACATAGTGATTTTATAAGGGTTCTTTTTTAGAAATAGAATGTTTTGTTGACAGAAGATTCGAAATTCCAACTTAAATTCCAAAAGATTTTCCAACTTTAAAATTCAAGAACTGCCTGCTTAATCAAGTGTTACTCTCTCCATACTTTCGCGGAAATCAGAAATATACATCTATCTTTACACTAGGTTGTCTATGAGTGATGCATGAAGAATATAATAGAAAGAAATCTTATTACAATTGCTGTCTTAGAAAAATATTTATTATAATTTACAGTACCTACTACAAAGTTTTTGACATTAAGACAATATTTTAGACACTACACGCGTATTATTCGCGACGTGGTGGCTGTTTGTGATCCTGCTCTCCGCGTTCTACACGGCCAACCTTACGGCTTTTCTGACTTTATCCAAATTTACATTGGACATTGAAAATCCAATTGATCTGTACAGGAAAAACTATCGCTGGGTCGCCACTGAGGGAGGCGCCGTACAGAATACTATTAAGAGTGTGAGTCGGTTTCTTTTTTAAAATACAAATTTAATTATTATTACAAAAACATCATCATAATCGTCATCATATCAACCTTTTCTTAACCATAATTTAATAAAACTTGGACATACCATACTAATATGTTTACGTATTTTAATTTGGTAGAAAATTTAAGTTTCGCAGAAAGACCAATAGGTCATGGGTAAGACCTATGTAATAACATAGGTCTTACCCATGATGTAGCATTATTTTCTATAATATCTAAAAATTGTTGTAAAAGAAATCAGCTTCAAGCTGTATCCCGCTCACTGCAGGGTAGGCAGACGGAACCTAGTGTTAAGACACTCCGTTCTCCACTTTCTGCCGATTCTGGAGGTATTGCGTGTCGGGTGGCTGAACTCAACGTCACGCTTCGCCTCGACACCAGAGCGAAGAAATAGAAATATAAATTTAAGTAAATATTTCATCACCTCGAGTGAGGATCGAACCCACAACCAGCCGGATTTACAGTCACACTTGCCTCTGCGCCACGACTGGCCTCAAATATATTCATCCATATATTTTAAAATATAGCCTGAAGAAGATCTCTACTACCTCAGCCGGATGGTGTCGAACGGCCGCGTTAGGTTCCGTACAATAAAATTCAACGAGGACTTCCTGCCGTCAGTGACGGGCGGAGCAGTTCTGGTCAAAGAACAAGACGCAATCGACAATCTGATGTACAATGATTATTTGAGAAAAACCAAGGAAGGCGTGGCTGAAACTGAGAGGTGCACCTACGTAGTGGCCCCCAACGCCTTCATGAAGAAACGTAGAGCCTTCGCGTATCCTAGAGACAGTACTTTGAAGATATTGTTTGATACTGTGTAAGTTGCATATATGTATCTGTGAAAAGATTCTTTTTATGTCTAGATTTTATATTATTGACGCGTTTATTCGTGCGGATCTTAATGCCGCGGTTTATATCTAGAAGTTGACGGAAAGTGGGAAATGAAGTGCCTTGACACTAAGTTTTCTCTGCCTATCCTTCATGCTGTATTCCAGTAGGAAATCTCATGTTACGACACTCCGTTCCCCACTTTCTACTGAATTTTTCGCGACATTGCGGCGCAACTCAGCGCTGGGCATTTGCATTGGTGCCAGAGCGAAGAAATTAAAATATTAATAAATAATAATTAATTC
The DNA here is from genome assembly GCA_013421005.1 of Heliconius erato x Heliconius himera. Taxonomy (NCBI): domain Eukaryota; kingdom Metazoa; phylum Arthropoda; class Insecta; order Lepidoptera; family Nymphalidae; genus Heliconius; species Heliconius erato x Heliconius himera. The sequence goes on along the minus strand of JAATLQ010036134.1, from coordinate 41,670 downwards.
CCTCGACTGGAGATCGAATCCACAACCGCGTTGCAGGCACACTGAAAAAAAAGTAGAATTTGTCTATATAGATATTTTTATCTAGTAAACTAAATCTCAGTTGTTTTACTTTGTAGGCACTTCTATTTTCACTTAAACATAAATAGCTTTACAATCGCTGCCTTCACCGCGGCGGTGACTGCTGACACTATAATTAATTGACGCATTAATTCAATATGGCGCGTGAACTTTCAACCAGAATGAAAAATTGTTTGAAAATTACCTACTTCTTTCAGATTGATTTTATGTATCGATTTCAGGCTTTCACATTTAATACAATCTGGTATTGTCAAATTTCTGGAGAGAAGAGATTTGCCGAGCACTAAAATATGTCCCCTCGATCTTCAGTCTAAGGACAGACAGCTTAGAAATAGCGATCTTATGATGACTTACTTGATAATGGTGACAGGGTTAGCCGCGGCTATAGCAATTTTTATTGGGGAGGTAAGTTAAAAGGGTTAAAAAGAGAAAACAGCAGCTTTTAAGATGCTTTGTCGAGTTGAATAGTTGAAAATAGTGATCACTAGATGTCACTGGTCTCTATATAAATATTGAATTACCTTTTAATAGCTTTTTGTAATTTAAATGTATTTTTTATTTCAGTCAATTATGAATGATGAATTAATTATAAGAGTTATAAAAATTATATTTTGTTTGCAAACTTTAGCCCTATTCATTTTGGCATGAGATAAAATGTAAACAAAGAAATACTGTTTCTAATACTTTTTAATTTCTATTTAATTTGGTCAAAAAAACTCAACATAACAAAATCAAAATAATTAGAAAACAACTTTACAATTCATAAAACAAGAAACTTAATAAAAACAACAAAAGTAACAACTCAATCACAACAGTACTGTGTTATAAACAAGTTGACTGGTAGTAAAAATGGTGGATATAATCTGAGCGATGACAAACTATCACATTTCACGTAAAATTTAGTCAGTACCTGTGATCTATAATTTGTTATAGTTTATTTTATAGTATTAAAATGCATCTAAGGTTTGAGAGCAAATTGGTTTTTAGGTGTTTTTACATGTCAAGTATTTAAACATTATTATGAAAATTAAGAAATAATCTATGGTACTTACGATACCGTAAAATGGAGTGAATTACCGTAAAAATTCAAATTCATTCAAATTTTGTCAATTTTTTTGCTTTAAATATGGAAACAATCTTTATTTTATACATTTGCAAATTGAACATGTGCAATTTTATAAAACTTGAAAATATAATTTTAAAAAATCAAATATGTAGTTCCATCAATTGTGACCTATAAAATAACCTTTTTGATATCATGATTATCTTTTATCTCATGCCTTCGTGAATAGGGTATAGTTTCTCATCTATAAAATGTTACTTATCAAATGTCAATTTTTTTATAATTTATTTAACTACCTTTACATATTTTTATACTTGTTTTAGGTCACTTACAAACGTTATTTGAACAAAAAACTCGTTAACGAAGTTCCAACCAAAGCGAGTAAGATAAACAAAAAGCAAAAGAATAAAATAACTCGCACCCACTACGATGACAGTCGACCGCCGCCATACGACTCCTTATTTGGGAAAACGAAATATAAATTCGATGATTCCGAGAAAAGAATTGTAAATGGAAGGGAATATTACATTGTTCATAACGCTATGGGGGACACACGTTTGATTCCCGTTAGAACACCATCGGCTTTCCTTTATCATTAGAAAAAATAAAATCTAATATTGTTATATTACGATATAGAATATATTTTACTATTTATTGCTATATGAAATACCTCTTGAATATAATTATTAGAATATGCTTGTAATGTAGAATTAAGATATATTTTCTGAGTTGTTTGAATTTAAATAAAAAAATTAGAAGTTATTTACAATGTGTGTATTAGATACTGTAGTTTTGTTAAGCTTTTACCAGAGCAGACAATATAAAAGGTAGACAATAAAACATTGTTTCATTTTATTATATATTTTTATTTTTATTAACTGTGAAAATACATTTTCACAATTGTACTAATATTAAACCAAGATCAACATTTGCTCATATAAACTTAGTTTAAAATCAAATATCATCTGTTTATTGACATTTAAAATAATATAGAATCGATATTTAAATCGATTATTGCGTAGAGTGAAATAGATTTTTTTCTAAACAAGAATATCCTGTTTCGCTGTTTAAAATTTTAAAATGCCATTAGACAGATAAAACAATAATTTAAATACTAGAGGCTCTGCCTGTCGTACAATAATTTACATTTTGTACATAAATACAAACAAAGGTACACTTTGCATATTGAGCAGTGACAGACGTCACGCGGCACGACATACTATCGATAACAAACTTAATGATATATTAATAAGTTTATTATATAATATAAATCTAATTACTTATATTCTAAGAAAATGCTTTACTAAATTTTCATTGGGTAATAAATTGGATGGAAGTTTCGGCAAGATTTTAGTTTAGCCAAATGAGAATTAATATATTCAAAACAAAATTTACTTATAACATACGTGAAATGTGAAGAAAAATATTATTGCTGTGGTGAAGCTGTAAAATAATATGTATTCCCGAAAAGAAACTAACATATTGATAAATCTTGAAAATTTTAAAATTTAATTTTCTCTAAATAAACATCAAAACTTTCAATGTTATACTTATAAGTTCAAATAGATTATAATCTATTAAAACAAAGTTACGTAAACAATTTTGCTAGCGTTACAATAAATATAACTAATTATTTTAAACATTAGTAAGCCACTTAAGCAATAAACAATTTCCGATATAATTTGATTATGAATATATATTTAAATTTTTAAATTCATCCATTAATATTATAAATTTAAACAAAAATAAGCCTCACGTTCATTTTTAATAGATTGAACATGATACATTTTAAAAGAACGAGGAAACAAAATAGTTTTAAAGTAGGCCTAAAATTTTTTATCTTATCTATAATACAATTTCTCTATCTAATGTCAAGTGCATATTCCCAAAAAACAGCGCTAGTGAAGTAGTTTAAGCCTGTCATCATCATAGAATCAGGCCATTGAAAAAAAAACCGAGGATATTTTTTTTAATTTCTGATCATTTAAAGCACAATGATCGTATTTAATGAACATTTTAAGTTTATTCAACAAGTAACAATATTTTTATTTATCATTACTTCATAACATAACTTAGTTAATCTTATTGTATAAAATGAAAAAGCCTCCTTGGTATATATTGTAACATGTACGTACATATCAATTAACCAATTTTGTCCATAAAATTATAATTTAAAATTACCCACTAAAACAGTTTAGATTTAGTTTAAAATTCATCATTTTAATTTTCTTAAGTGGGTCTAGCCAATCGGATAATTTTTCTATTCTAAGTTAGAATAACCTTTTTCAAACGGTATATCAACATAACTCGGGTTCTCCAATTTTTTTTAAAAGAAAAGTATTTAGAATTCATTATTGTAAGTATCATGATCACTATTATACAAAATTTTAAGTTTTGTAAAATGAATTTAATAATATAAATTTCTATCTTCTCCTTCAATTAAAAAAAAAGTTTATTGCAATTAACCGGAACTAATATATTTATTTTAAAAGATTAAATATTTTGTAAATTTTTAGTTAAATGCTTATTGCAAAATAACCCGCTTGTCTAAATTCTTACTACTTTAACTTTTCCATCTACTTAAACTATCGTCATCACAATGTTTTAAGTAAATCTAAATAATGTGACTTTGTATTATAAAAATGCACACTGTATTTGGTGAGATTTTTAAAACTAATATATAAGTGTTATTATTATTAATAATTCAACAAGAACATTTAATAAAATCGATATTTCATTTGTTGTTTATAAAAATCGATATTATTGTTTTCTTTGGTTGAAAACACTGTTAATGAGCCAAGAAATATATTACAAATATTCTTATATAAACATATAATAACATATTATATTATAATATGTGTATATGTGTGTAACAAAAAATGTTTACGGTATGGATTAATTATAACTCGATTATATTAATATCAAATTGAATTGATAGAAATTATTTCTGGGTAAAACATATTGATATATCTATCTAGCTCTAACATGTTCACTGCGTAACTGAGTGAATGAGAGATATATAGTTTTCAATAGAAGAGAGATGGTATATATTTTTTTATATGTAATATAATTTTGTGTCTGTGATTGTAAAAAAAATCGTCTAAAAATGAAATTTGTTTATGTATCTTATTTAAATATTAAAATATTTGTTCTCTGTTCTTCTCTCAGTAATAATATTTATTTATCAAGTTTTTATTAATTGTGCAGCATTTCTTCAATAGTACCACCATCTACTATCAATTGTTTTAAATAGTGGAGTACTACAGATAAGATATCATCTATTCAAGTGACTCGAAATCTAAGGTCAATAACATTTGACCTTGAATATCGTGAAAATTTCAGAATATGCGGAAAAAACGTTCGATCGAAACTCTTCTATAATCTCATTTAGATTTTATGATGGACAGTTTTATATCCATATGTAAGTTTTATTATTTTTTTTCCTCTAATACCATCCGCTCTGAACGAATAAACAGAGATAGCAACCAGTTTTAAAAAGTTATTATTTGTATACTAAAGTAAGTAGTTGTAATAAATAAATAGAAAAAGCTACATAAATAAAACTGTTACTATTACAACATAATGAACATAACGTAATACATCAAATTGTACTTCTTTTTATTTTTGTATTGAAATTAAACACAATTTTTTGCGACGTATATTACGTCGCAAAAATCTAACAAAAAACGATTTTCCCAATCATTATTTCAAATACGTTAGTAATTTCCTATTTTCCTTAGTAGTTAATACCTTAAAAATTAAAAATCTAAACAAATCAATCAAATGCGAGTGTGGCATTAAAATTTACACCAAGAAACAAAACTATTAACGGGATTTAGCGAAATATCTAACTAATTTATAATTAATATAATATTAGATATAGCTCATAGGCTATTAACCCTGACACACTTCTCTTGTAAATCTTAGATTATATTATTAATACTATATATTATTAAAACATTGGGCCAATAGAATGCCAATATTAGCAATCATGGCCACCATGTGGTTTTTTTTTTATAAGAAAATAATAATTAAAATTGTGAATCAAAACCGCATATATGTATCGTTTATTTAATAATATAATGTGACGAAAGTAAATAATAAAGTTAATAATAAAACGGCTGTGTGTGGATTTTTTATACTTTCGTCACATTATATTAAAATTTAAAGTGCTTTTTGTTTATTATTAAACACGCGATACGTAGGTACGTAAGTTTATTTTTTAAAACATATTCGAAATAATTTTGCAAGGTTTATTTGAAGTTAAGAATATATTTTAAATAAAAAAAGAAAATACATCTATATATTAGTATAAACTATATATAGATTATATTGGCCTCAAAAAGGCGGCCGAACACACACAATACACATTAGTTGTGAAATTCCTATATCTAAGAACACATCGTTTCTTCAAAGCTTTATTATATTTAATTTTTTTTAATAATCTTTAAAAATGTATGTAGAGATAGAATAAAAATAACATTACCCTCGTATACAAAAAGAGGCTAAATATCAAGTATTCGATACATTTAAATTATAAAAATTAAAACAAATAGTCATCAGTTATATAAAGAGGCCTTTTAGACAATTATCATTGCATCTCAAAACACGAAGTAAATTATATTATAAGAAAAAATGTAATAAAAAAAAGAAATAAAAATAGATCAATAATCATATTTTATTTATTATAATTTATAATATAATGCATTTATCTATTTATTTATTACCTAGATGTATGTGTTAGCTTCCATTTCACAGCTGATGTGCAGAGTGTGGTGCATGCCCTACGCGGCCGCCTGTCAGACCGCCAGGCGACCGTCTATCATCGGAGAGGGTAAGAGAGATCTAAAATATAAAGGAAACAAAAAAATATTTAATGTTAAAATTCAAAAGAACAGTCATGTTAAAAAATGTCTTTACGCTTCTTCCCGTAGCGTAGCACAAAGGAGGCAGAGGTGATCTAGAAGTTATCTTAATACTCAATTCTCCACCTTATTGTCGATACAATATAATGTTGAGTGGTAGAACTCAACGCCACGCTTCTTACTCTGTGAATAGAGTGGGAATCGAACAAAGAACCATCGCGTTTACTGTCAAAGGCATTGGCGTAGATTATATTACTGTGAAGTAATTAAACTTTATTACTGTTCAAGTTTCAAAATTCATTATTTCGTATTTAAAATATAAAATAATAGTAGAGTATTGTTTATACTCGGTTAAGTACTCCCACTAAATATGAGCCCCCCATATATATATAGCCGCCAGTCTAGGATAAAGGAAAAACCGCTATAAATTGGACAAATTAAGAAAAACGACCATGTTTTAAATGGTTTCGTTGAAATAACCTAATTCTCTGTATTGACTAAATGAACTTTAATATTCTTTATATATATAGTAGAAAAAAGGAAAATATAATGTGGCGTTGGCCCGTGAGAAAGATAACGAAGAACAAAGGGTTAAATTGAGATCAATAAAAATAACGCCTTTACAAATCAGAAATAATGATAAAATAACAATATTGTATGTATGGTAATAAAAAGATAGATACGTGAAGAGATAGATACGTGGTGGGCACTTTGCTACAGTGTGTTAGCCGATCCTATAATGCCTATCGATACACATTACACTAATTAAAGAAGTAAGAAAAAAACACCTTACCCGCATTCCAAAGCGTCTAGATTCCTCGTTGTATTAGTTCCTTGTGCATTCGTGGCCATATTAGAATTCATTGACTCGGTCCTAGACCCCATGTTCCTTTGCCTGCACATGTACGGTGTGACGGTCGGCGATGGAGTACTTTGTTTCTGAAATTAATGATAACTACTTTGTACAATTAATGAATTTTAATGAAATAATACTGTGTTTTTTTTTCATTTTATGTAACTAAATAATGATGGCTATAAGTTAAATGTAAATAATTGGTTAAAAAATGATGAATAATTCCTAAATTCTTACATTTTAAATATGATGGCTATATGTTATATGTTAAATGTAAATAATTGGTTGAAAAATGATGAATTATTTCCTAAATTCATACATTTTAAATATATTTGCAAATGATAATTAATGATAACTAGGTATTTCGTTATATAACACTAGCTAATAACTATTAATAAAAAGTTTAATAATAGGATTAGTAAATAATCACCTCTAAAAGATTTTTTCCGTAATAAAATAAATATGAACGTGAATAAAAAACATAATTAGAATCAACAATATTAAAGTATAATTATGAAAAATTACACTCTGGATAAATAAAATATAGTTATGTTCGTTAACAATTTCATAAAAGTCAAGGCCATATTAGAAAATTGGTCATAAAAAATGTATAAACAGCCATCGTAGAGTTTATGCAGTTGTTTGAAAGGGCATGCCTTAATACATAAATCAATGAGCAAGCTTATCTAAAATTCTATTATGCTTCAATTTTCATGTCATAAAATAAATAACAGATAATATATATATTTATATATTTTCCAATAAATTCTCTAAGCAATTAAAAAATTATGTATATTTAAATAAATATTTATATGGATTACTGTACTGATATATTTAAATACTATAATGATATATTAAAGTAAAAATTTTAAGTTATTTTATAGAACATTAGTAAAAAAATACAGATAATTAAAATTTAAGTAAAATATACATTACGTAAAGAACAAAAACGTTTCGCATTAAATTAATTTAATAAATGTAGTTAGTTAAAGAATAATAAAAAAAAGTACTGTGCAATTAAAAAAAATATACATATGGTTAAAAATTTAAAATAAAGCAAGAATTATATGGTATCTTGTTATTTTACTTAACAGTAATATCTAAAATCGATATGTTATCAGACTGACTAGTGCCATTCAAATGTAATCGCAATTATTTCACATTATACTTAATTTCTGATATATTTTGCAATATCGATTAATTATTTATAAAATCGTATTGACATATCGATATCTTATCTTTTATTTTCAATACCTGTATATATAATTAGCTATGCCTTTGTAATATAAGGAATTTTCATGTGTTGTGTAATGTATTTTATGAAGTGTAAAATAGTAAAAGAAATCAAAAACATAATATATTTTCTTTATTTTTCATATATTTTATACATATTCATAAAACAATTATACTTTGGCATACTGAGGTATTTAAACTAACCATGATTTGTACAATTGACATTATTTAAACTTCAAGTTTCAAAATATTTAAGTAAATATCACATTTATTTTGTACAAAAACAGAAAATAATGTCTAAACATAACGGGCTATCCATAAATTACGTCGCACGTCATGGGGTCGGCGATGTGTGACATAGTGTGACGAGGGGCCCTAAGCTTCGTGACATCACATTTTTATACTAAATGTATTATAATAAGAAATTTGTGCGGACAAAACTATTTTCCGAACAACTGTTTTAATTTAATAATTTGGTATACTATACCAAAATATATGACGTCACACTAGCGTCCTACAAGTGTGACCAAGTATGACAATGAAGAGGGGTAAAAAAATTATAAAATTGTGTGACGTAATTTATGGACGGCCCCTAACTAGAGTTATTCAAAATCCTTCAAAAAGACGGTTGTACTGTCGGCGCTAGACATTTGCTGGTCACGTCAAGTTGGAATTCCTTGAAAAATATTATCGAACCCTTATCGTGTTTAAACTGTAAAACTGCAATTTAAAAAAAAATATCCTGCGAATTTATATATATTTGAACTACTATATACATATGTATATTTGTAGTCCATTTCAATGTTTTCATTGTACGGAGGTTACAACCACCTTCTTAATTCATTCAATATTTTTTTTATACTGTTTTAAACAAAAAAATATCATTATGAGCACATTTTGAACCCCCTGTATATTTATTTAAAGAAAAATCTTAAGTTTACATATTCTTTTAAATATATGACATTAATAATAAGTATATTAGATAAATAAGTGTATATGTAAATAATTAGATAACAAATAATTAAAAAAAAAAAAACTATTCGATAAAAACAAAAAATATATATTTTAATTTAAATGTGGCACATATATGAAACATAGTCATATATTAACTTAAAGAATGAATGATATAAAATAATGTAAGGAAAATAATAACAATATATAATCCTATGAAAATGTACATAACTTTTTTGTAAAGAGTATTCACAATTTAAAAAACTAAGATGAAAAAGACTACAAAAGTATGCAATGAAAATATACATTTAACGGCGATTCAAATGCAAATATGATACAATTCTTTAAATCTTTCTGTAATATATAGAAATAAGTTTGGTGAATATTTCAAATATACTATTAATAATAATAAAATAAGAAAAATAATAAAATGTATCTATTTTTATTACTTATTACTCAAGTCATAAAAAAATAAAAAATAATAATAATAAAAAAAAAAAGGATAAAAATTTAGGGAAATTGTGTTTGTGCGCAATTTATACGAGTAATTTTTTGAACAACATAAATGGTCAATAATTTTGGTATATTATTACAGTGAAAATTGATAAAATAATTACAAAATTATATACAAACAAAAAATAAGGTTCATATGACAATTTTTTTTATGAATATTTTGGAAAAAAGTTACTTTTATAATCTTAGGTTAGTTTGGAAATAAAGTTTAGTTTGGAAAAAGAAAAAAAAATATATCATTGACCAGAGGGTCAAATTTTAAAAATCACAATAAAATTTTTAGAAATCACTAGTTCCTCCTACAATATCAAATAACTAGCTAAAACTTTAAAACATAACAACCTATTTCATAAACATACATAAATATCTATAAATACATAAAAATAGGGTAAATCAGAGTATAATTGACTATTTCAGAAAACTATTGCCAATTGTTAACTTTATATTATTTAAGGTTGGTAATTATTCTGGATGTAAATGTTTTATAGAAGTAGAATCGACAGATTGCCAATATATATAAAAAAGTAAGAAGAAAATGTGGAAATTTATACAAACAATTACTCTGAGGAATTATTTACAACATGAATTTATAAGATTTTTATTATGTATTGTATTATTTTTGAACGGATATAACTAACTTAAGCAGATGTTTTTGGTTCAAATCAAAAATCTATGTTTAATTTAATCTAGTCTCTAATTGATATTTTGGCTGTGGGCAATCCACTGTGCCTTTCTTAAGATTTTTATTTTCTAAATGTAACCAACATTTAGTAAATCACCTAAATTAGTTTATTTTTCATGGCAATACATTTGAAACCTTTAAATGAGCAACAATTTTATGATACACCTATAAATACATATAAATACACATAAATACGTATAAACTATGCAAACTGGTAAACACGTGTACGTACTTGCTGGTTGGGTCCGCAGCACGTCGCGTTGTGGCAGAGGTCGTTGGGAGGGCAGTGCAGCGCGCAGGGCGCCTCCGCCGCACCGCCGCTGATTATCTGTTTAATTTATATGATAGAGGAGACTGAAACTTTTGGGCCAAAACGTAAAGAATTGAAATGTGGTCTAAAAAATTATTTTTTTTTATATTTTTAGAATAGCAAATAATAAATTAATTGACAATCTGGAAGTGGAGAAAAATGAAAAAAATAAGTTTTAGATCCTTAATCGATTAAAATCAATAATATTTTAAATGGGAGATGAGACAGCTGATTGATAATGCCGCCTTGTCTAATGATTTTTTGCATTGTCATTTTAATAATAATAGAAGAAGAATAAAATATTCGTTAAAATGTGTTTTATTTATAAATAATAAACATTAATGCTTAAACAACGCAGTAATCACATATTTTATAGAAGTTGATGTTCAAGAAATTGTGCTGCGAACTTAACCTTACTTTTATCAAATCTCTAATAACTCAGCTCTCAGATTGCCAAAATTTATATAGATTTCAGGGTGGGAATGATGTACCTAAATCTATTAAATCATACCATTTTCATCTCTTTACATTCTGGGCCCAAAAATGTATGGAATAGTTTCAGTCTCCTTTATGTGTAAATTATAGATGTTTTTGGATCATTTATATTGTCATTTGTTATAAAGACGTATCAATTTGTGTAAATTATTGGTTTTTCTTTTGAGGATTAGTAGTGAGGATTTAGAGAGAATCTAGGAATATCTATTAATATCATCCAGCCGCGTCTTTTCTAGAAATTACGTATTCAATCATTCCATACACATTATCTCAAATGACTGGGAAGCGAATAACGGAGTGTCTTGCCACTTGGTTTTCTCTGCCTATCCTGCCGTATACAACGTGAAGTTAAAAAATCTTTAAGCAACTTAAATGAAATCTGTCTAGTCTAGCTGTGGAATCCATGTTGGAGTTTGCCTAATAATATTTACAAGGCTTGTAATAATTAAAAAATGTGAAGGTATTTTTTTATTTGTGTGAGATTTAACAAATAATACTACTAATACTATAAATGTGAAAGTTTGTTAAGATGGATGTTTATTCCACTTTCAAGCAAAAGTTACTGAATAGATGAATCTTTACAGTAATAAAGCCCATACATCACAATAAAACATGGTACAGGTTATGTAAAGATTTTGTATAATATGGCCATAATGTGAAGGCAAGTTGAAGCGAGCTAAGCCGCAGATGGATCTAGTAAAAAGTAAATACCTCAGTGCCGTCCAACGGTAATTCAACAAACTCGGGTTGTATAGTCGTAGAGTGGATGCCTTCGTTGTGGAAAAATTCCTTGACTTTTTCAGCTATCTTCATATATTCCGATAAGTTTCTACATCTGTAACAAAACCGATAAAATTTCTTGTGTTATATATTTTTTCTAAATGCTTTAATAATAAAATTTTATATTATAGTTTATTAATAAAATATCGTTTTACGTCTTACTCGATTTTGATTGTTTCAGAATTATTTGCAAATTATTAACAACTAACATTTTAAATTTCATTATAAATAAATAAATAAATCAGCTTCCCGCTGTATCCCGCATACAGCAAGGTAAGTAGAGGGAGCATAGTGATAAGACACTTCGTTTCCCACTTCGTCCTCCTTTGCGCCGAACTTTTCGAGGCATTGCGTGTTGAGTGATGGAACTTAACGCCGGGCTTTGGTTTTTTACCTTGGTGCTAGAGCGAAGAAATAAAAATATAAAGAAACAATAATAATTTATTCTCTCGAGTGGCGATCGAACTCACAACTGTCACGTTTCAGTCGCACCCTGTGCCCCTGGGCCACGACGGCCTCAAACTTCATTAAAATAGGTATTTTTTTCTTCCCGCATGAAATCTACTGTAAAAACACTCCGTTCCACACTCATCGTCCCTAATTTTCAGGCATTGCGTGAGTGGCAAAACTAAACGCCGAGCTTTAATAACTATATTTCACAAAACAGACTTAATTGTTTGGACGACAATAGCTCGTAAGAAACACAATATTTTTTTTAGTAATTAATAATATAAGTATTGATTATATTACCACTAAAATATTTTTACAAATCTTTAAGACACAGACAAAGATGCATAAAGAAACCAAAAAAAGAAATAAATTATCCTCATGTCAAATTAACTCACATATTTTCTTTATATATTTTTTTCTTTTTGTTTAACCTTAAAATAAATTATTACAAAATTATAAATTACTCAGACATTAAAATATTGGCAAAACATTGGCATATATCATATAATATTATGCCCCATAATTTATCAATACCTATAATATATATTACATAGTATACGGTATTGAGTAGAAACGGCGTTGTTACGTACAATAGATACTTTAGAGATAAACGACCTGTTGAAATTATCAATAAATCGTTAACAACAAAAACAGATGTATACGAGTAGATAACTACAGAAACATCTCTGATTATTATATAATAATTTGGGTGTGTTTACATTTTAATTTATATTTTTACAAATTGGAAAAGATGTTTTTTATGCGTGAATATTTTGTTAAATAAAAAATATATTTTAATAATTTAAAAAAAGTCATTATAGGAACGTAACTCGTGTGGAGTGTTGTAATTGGGTGATAAATATCAGTAATTGCAATTCTTTCTTAATAATTTAGTAATATATAGACGATATGTAAAAACGTTAACTGCTTTCGATTTCTAACAATATAGTAATTATGTTTACAAAAGATAATTAGAGGTCAGTAGTCGCACAGACGCGTGTGACTGTAATCGCATCAGCGTGAGGGTTCGACTCCTACTCGAGGAAATGAAATATTTAATATTTAATTTTTTTCGATTTCTGCCACTCAACACGTACTGGCGCACTTCTGAATTCGGCGGAGAGGTACGGTGTGACTTAGCATTAGGTTCTTCGCAGCACCCTGCTGCTTTGTGCAGGGTACTGCGTGAAGCTAAAAAACAAAATTATAAATAATTGTATTTGAAATAAACAAGGAAGATTTGGTCACCTGGTGATATGAGGATACTTAAAATTCTTGAAATTCAATACAATTCCCGCTATGAAATATAAAAAATATTTTATTATAGATACTTTTTGTTACGATCGAAGTATATTAATGTTGAGCGTAAAAACGTTGCAAGTGTTGCTATAAAATTTATTCTTTAGGTACTTTAAATACGAATAATAAAATTTTGGCAAGAAAGCGGAACTTGAACCTACTCCCTGTTTCTGTTCTGGGGGCTATCTTTTATGATAGCCCCCTGAACTTTAACAAAATTAAATTTAGAAGTTTGTTTTAGTTCCATAACTTAAAACAGCATTTATTAAAATGACAATGGCAACTAAACTTGAAATTTATTAAACAACTACTGCTACTTGATTCACGTCTCCGTCCGTCTCTCGTGTCTGCACTAAAAATGTGTATGCATTTAGTGCCAATGTTATCAAAGACCATCGCGATAGAAACGTGGCGCGATAAGACATAGCACCTTGCTCTCGTGCGGTCGGTTACCGACGGCGATATTCACATAATAAATATACCTATATATGCACGTATATACTAGTCTCCATTCCCATTAAAAATAAAATAAAGAGTCTGGAACGTATGTGTTTTAACATTAAGTTCCCAGGTGCTGTGTGATAATTGATAACCTCCTCCTTTTACAGAAGTCGGTAAATAAAAATCTGACTAACTGAAATTAAAGTACGATGATTACTAAAGAATTTTTTATTTTTTTAAAGAAAGTAAAGCTAAATGATATCATTGTAATGAAAATTATTAATGAATATATAATTTATCTTTCTATTTTATCTGACCACAATTTAAAATAAGATATGTACAATAAATTGTTAAATATTTTATTGTCACAAAAATATTGTAAAAATGTACGGACAATAGACAAAAAGTGACGGAACAGTGAGTCCAGAGCAATAAATGATATATAAAAGCTATAAAGTTAAGGTTTTAACATAAAATTATGTTATTGTCATACGATAAAAAATACACCAGTTTTACGTATGTTTGTCACCAGTTTTACGCGTGTTTTTCTCGTACAGAGCAGGGTAAGCAGAGAACACCAACAATAAAGTATACTCTTTTCTTTACTTTCTACCCGATTTCGAGACATTGCGTGTTCATTGACGGCGCTCAACGCCGAGTTTTATATTGGCATATCTGGGATATGAAAATAATTTTAATAGAATGAAGTATTGGAGTGGTACCGACCCACAACCAGTGTATTGTACGGACAGACAACTACGTTATCAGGGGGCTGTTTAAGTTAAATACAATTATTTCTGATAGCATAATTTGAATGTAGATCTATCGTGTAATGTCTTAGTGACGCACTTTAATGTTGACCTGGACTGGTCTTGACAGCGTCACCGGGCTGGAGGCCCAATCGACACAATTCCACTGCTATTATGGTCTTTTTCACCTACATCAACCCTCTTTTACACAAGTTCAGTAACATCATTACATATTAAAACTATTAGAAACTTGTAATTGTAGTTCTTTCAAATAGAAGGAGTGCATTCACTGACAAAAGTAAGTATGTCAACTTTTATAAATAAACGTCAGTTTCAGGACTGTACAGTGCACTTTTCGTTGATCTACAATTTTGAAATTCGTAAGGAACCCTCGGTGGGCGAGTTCGACTCGCATTTGACCGGTTTATTTTATTTAAAAAATAGCTAAAAAGAATTTTACAAATAATATTCTATTTATATAGAATCAAATATCACTTGTTATGTTCCAATTAACCAAATATAGCGAATTAGAAAGTAATATTTTTTCATAATATCCAAGAAACGTAAATAAAAAAGAAAGTAAGTAGTAAGGTCACATCTATTTTTAGACACTTCTACGTGACTTACGTCAAATCAAATAACATTTTATGAATATACGATAACAATAAATACACAGACACGTAGGTGTAGAACAAAAATAACTATATTTTTCTATCAATTCTATTATAAATATTAGCTTTACGCTGTATCCCGCACACAACAGGTTAGGCAGAAGTAACCTAGTGATAAAACACTCCGTCCCTCACTTTCTGCCGAATTCTGGAGGCATTGCGTGTTGAGTGGCAGAACTCAATGCCACGCTTAGCCTCGACACCAGAGCGAAGAAATGAAAATATAAATATAAGTAAATATTTCATCTCCTCGAGTGGGGATCGAACCCACAATCAGTCGGTTTTACAGTCACACTTCGTGCCGCTGCGCCACGACTGGCCTTTTTTTTTATTATAAATATCAAACTTCTAAAGGATATTCGGGCCCGTCCTTACTGACAACCCAAAATCCTTTGATTTGACACAAAATAATAAGATGGATACAGAAAGTATAGACAAAATTGTGTAATATGATAGTTACTGTAGGACAGACGACGGTGATTTATCAGTAGGTACAAAATAAAAAAAAATCATTGTTTGGATATTACAAAAAAAAAAGAAATGTACACGAGATTTGGAATTAAAAAAAAAGTAGTTTAAAAACATCGGTTCACTGACACTTATTCAGGGACAAAGGCCGTTTGGTTGGAATCATGCCAATAAGAACGAGAGCCGAAATGTTTTGAAAAACACATAAATGTGTATCGTATTTATATTAGTCTGCAACACGGTACTGCGTTGCATGCAAAATTAGAACAAATTATGAATACATCATTGTTGTAGGAAATTATAGATTAGATTTCTATTATAGAACGGATAAATAAGGCGCTGGGAGGTTGATCTGCCCAAAGGATGGAGAAGAGCAGCAAACGACCGGTTGGTGTGGAATAGCCTGGAGGAGGCCTTTGTCAAAATGACAACCTGATTCAAAAATGTGTATTAAATATTGATATTGATAATTGTTTTATAAATATTATTAATTGTATTATAAATAATTTAATTGTATTGCTAATGTTAAAATTTAATTAAGTTGTAATTTTATAATGAATGAATGTAAAATAACTTTTATATGTAAAAGTCAGAGAAATAAAGGCTATTATTATTATTATAGAACGGACACGTTGAGGGAAGTCGTGGGGCAGGGGTACAAACGTGTGACTGTAAACGCGACAGGTGGTGGGTTCGATCACCACTCGACGAAATGGAAATATTTAATATTTTCCTTTCTTCGCGCGTTCCGTCGTTGAGTTCCGCTACTCAACACGCAATGTCTCCAGATTTCAGCGGAAAAATGAGGAACGGAGTGTCTTAGCACTAGGTTCTCTCAGCCTCTCAGCTTTGTGCCGAATACAGTGTTTAGCTGAAAAAAGAGGACACTTGAATGAATTTATATTTAAGGGTGCTTTCATCTTTCCAGCTTTTGAAGCATTCTATACTAAAATGATAGCGATATTCTCCTAACATCGTAATACGTAGAATGGTATGATATCCAAAGCGTTTGTAAATATAGTTACACATATATAAGTCCATTAGTTAGTTTAGATCACAGCTTCTGGTCGCAGAGAAGTTTACGATTATAAAACACGTTATTCTTCAATTAGCTTCGAGTATCGAATCAACGTCTCCGTAATGATTACTTTAAAATTTGAACTGGAGACTAACGAATAGTATTATAATATAAAAATATCGACGTAGACGAAAATAATGTTTATTTAGTATACGTATAGAAACGATTTTAAAATCGTTAGACAGAACCATATCAGAAGATAATTACAATAATAAAACGCTATCGCTCATTTTAGTACAATACAACATCGCCTAATCTGATTAATTATATTTATAACATAAAAAAACTATTATTTCGACACTTTGTGTGTCTGTACTAAAGTTGATATTAAATGCACTAAGAAATCTAGAACATTGTTATCAGTAATAAAAAGCTTTCGCTATCAAATGATTCCTATTTAAGTATGTTTGTTATTATTTTTTAAAATGACACCAAATCCTATTTGTCTTGTTTGAGATGACATTTCCATTTGTTAGGCACGTAGTGTTTTTAATGCATTATTAAACTTGATATAGTCAAGTATATCATTTTTGAAGGTCACTTACAATAAATAAGTAAATATAAGATATATATTTACATAGTATTATATATATATATATATATATATATATATATATATATATATATATATATATATATATATATATGTATATATATACACATAATCTTGTTTAAAGTCAACGTGAGATAGCATATGGCCTCATCAAAAGAATCACCCGAATGATTCACGATGTTGTTAAGAGGAATTGATTTGTGTGATCGCGATAGTGAACATTTAATAAAACTCAGCTTTACGCTGTATCTCGCACACAGCAGGGTGGACAGAGGGAACCTAGTGTTAAGACACTACGTTCCACGCTTTCTACTGAGTTCTGGAGGCATTGTGTATTGAGTGGCGGAACCCAACGCCGAGAGTCATAACTTTCGTTTTCTAATAATAATATCATTTCAACATCTATATTTATATTGAAAAGTTAAGTGTCAATTCAATAAAAGAGTTATATATAACAATTTTGTCAAACAACATTCTTTAAAATAGTATTACTTTTCATTTATCAACCAATTGAAAAAAAAACACATTAAATGATAAGAGAAGCCTGCTAAAATACAATATCGAAAAATACAATTAAACCGTTGGTCGTTTCTGAGACTACAGTGAACAAACGCACAGATCATCAAACAAAAATTTTGAAAATCATTGTTTTCGGTTCTATTATGTTATGAAATGCCCAATAATATTTTTTCTTATATATCTTCCATGTACAAACACCAAATCCGTTATGATTTTATTATAAGTATATAGATATAGATAGATAAAGGCATTTCTCTGATTAAATTTGCCACTATATTGAATGATACAGAAAACTTTGTAAATATATTTATACCTTTCATGAATATTTCTACACTGAATTCAAACTGCTATTAATTTAATAAAAATATTGTACCAAAGTTCAGAGCGATCGAAAGCTCTTTAAATATTATATAATGGACTTCCCTGAAAGCCTTTTATGATGCAATTGAAAGTAATTCATTTCATCAATTTTAAATTAAGTCAACCAATTTTCGTTCCCACATTCAATCTTCGCGATAACGGACCGTATATTTTTTTAGCTTCACGCTCTATCCCGCATAGATAGAGGGGACCTAGTGTTGACATTCCGTTCCCAACTTATTCAGAATTGAGGCATTGCGTGTTGAGTAGCGGGACTTAACACCGCGCTTTGCCTCGTTACCAGGGCGAGGAAATAAAAATATTTTTTCTCCGAGTGGGAATCAAACCCACAATCGTGGCGTTTACAGTCGCCACAAGAGCCTCTAATTATTTAAGTATTTTTTAAATATTCTTATTTACTTAATACAATTTATACTAGACTAGTGGGCACGCGCAGCTTCGCCCGCGTATTTGCACCCTTAGGGGTGACTTCTAAAAAAACCAAGAAACACGTGTTTAATAATTTTTTTTTAACAGTATGAATTTAAATTTTTATAAAAATCGGTGGCGATTTAAAGATTTTTCCGTATAAACTTTTCACCCCTTATTTGAACCCTTAGGGGAAGAATTCTAAAGAACCATGAAACACGTGTTCAATGAAATGTTTTTAAGAGTCTGAATTTCAAATTTTATAAAAATCGGTGTCGATTTATTTTTTTTTCCATACAAACTTTCAACCCCAATTTCATCCCTTTAGGGTTAAAATTTTTCAAATTCCCTTCTTAGTGGATGTCCAGAATATGAAAAGAAACATCTGCCCAAACTTCACGTTTCTACTATCAGCGGTTACGGCTCTGCGTGCGTCTTACCTCAGTCAGTCAGCACAAGTCCTTTTATATATATAGATGTCGGAAGTCTATTTGTTAAATTGATGAAAACCGGAACTAATGCGATACTAATCGTATCGTGATTAATAAGTAAATTTTATAAAAAAGATTGTAACGCATACAAAATCACAACTTGGTATTATTAAAAAAAAAATTGAAAAAAAATCCGAATATTTTCCAAAAAAAAT
Source organism: Heliconius erato x Heliconius himera (assembly GCA_013421005.1). NCBI lineage: Eukaryota > Metazoa > Arthropoda > Insecta > Lepidoptera > Nymphalidae > Heliconius > Heliconius erato x Heliconius himera. The sequence goes on along the minus strand of JAATLQ010036134.1, from coordinate 22,184 downwards.
ATTTTACCAAAAAAAAACATAAGTATTAACGTTTTCAAAATCAACATTAATTTCTAACTCACAAATTAATATCAAGTTAAAATAAAACTTTAGGTAAAAAATATAATAGCTCTACATTTATATTTGACTAGAAGAAAAAAAAAATGTTAAATGCATGTACAATGTATATTATATATAAATACAGTGTTGATTTTATATAATGACAATAAAAAAAAATACTCAGTAGTTTTGTTTATTAATTGGAAACGGTAGAAATTTTATTTATGTCGCGGTCGAGATGAAATATAAAGAGTATCATTGCTTCCAAAATGATTTAAATCGTATATTTGTTACATATTTGTAAACATACCTTATATGGGCACTGGCTATAATCCTGTCACCGGCTAGCTGCCACACGTGGAACTCGTGGACCGCGAGCACTCCGTCCACCTTCTCCAATAGACGTCTTTGGATCACGTCCACCTTTTACCACAGACAAAATTTAAGACTTTTGCTAAAGTAGTACTCAATGAAACTTAAAATAATTAAATATATTTGTTTACATGTACTGTTTTAAAATAGACAGCTCGATTTTAAAAATAAAATGCCAATGTATATGCAATTTTGATTTATGATTCATCCAAAAGTTATATATGAATTAAATGTCGCTTTTAGACACCTAGCTTTTAGTTGTGGTGGAATTTTAATGTTTGCAGAGAATGCAATCATTTATATATAAACACTAAGAGGAAAAATATTTTTATCCAAAATTTCCCTAAAATGCTGAAAGTGAAAACAGATAAATTTAACATTTAGTTATCTTATAGTACAGTCGACGAGTCATGGCCGAAGGTAAGCATTCTGAAAAAAAATAATAAAAATTTTAAAATGAAATCAGCGTAGCCAACTACAGCTAACTTCAGGACAGCTATGACTTGTCGACCGAACTGTACGATCTGTAGAGGTTCTACGGACACAACTGTATTCTACACCCTCCGGCAGTAAAAGAAATTAAATGTTAAATATCCAAAGGAAATATTATATTTTCCAGACATGAGTAACATCTATTTTGAATGTATTTTAACAAACCATTCTTTTGTTTTGTTACATAAAAATTATAAAAATAATGTGGTTGGAATGTTCTAATTTCGCACATGATAAGGTATTTTTTATTTAACATATAAGTAGTATGTTTTTTAGTAGTAGTTATTTACTATTTGCAAATATTTGATAATATTCTTTATTTATTATTAATATTTACAAATCAACAACTTCAACATAAATTTCCTTTTAGGAGTCCAATCCATGCTTCAACAGGGCTACGATATCATTAATAATAATATATCAAATTATACATTACAATAATCTGACATAGTATATATGTATGTCGAACTCTTAACGCACCCACGTTCCTTACTACAGTACAAATACTATTATTATTATCAAATAGCAAATACTCTATATCCTCACAAACATCTGTTTAGGACGCTGAATGTCGTCGACGGTGTTTATATTGGCTGCCGTTTACGGTATAAGTAGAACAGACTGTTGGTAGCACTTATCTGTGTATTTTGTATACATACCTATAGATTAAACAACGTGGATTGTTAAATTTTAAAAGTTAAAAACTTATCGTAACCATGACCTAACCATAAAACAAAAATTATTTTAAATATTTTTCTTAAAAGTAATAGAACTCCTATAATCTTAATATAATATGTAGTCGTGGGTCCCTGAAGAACTGTAGTTGGCTGCGCAATTTGATTTTAGGATTTTTCATACTTTTGTATTTTCTTCCCGAGTGAACAATATATAAAAGTTTAGAGAACCTAACAACTTTTGGGGCGGCCTCGTTGAACTTATTGTAGTTTGGTACGTAACTGCCGCCGGGGTTACGGAAGACTCTATTGGCTCCCATAGACCCGGTTTGTGGTGGTCGAGGAGGAGTCTACGAGCCCCACATAACCCTTAAGACTCCCTACTCGATCAGATTATGGTGCAGCGTACCCGTGGAAGGATACCTGGGTATATCCTATACCTCACGATAAAAAAAGGTAGAAGCACCAATTTGAGTAAATTTTACCAATTTTTCCAAGTATGTACAAATAGCCAGTATATACTGGCAAAGAATAAAGATAAGTCAGTGCGGCGTTGAGTTCTGCCAATGCCTCCAGAATTCGACAGAAAGTGGGGAACGGAGTGTCTTAACACTAGGTTCCTTCTGCCTACCCTGCTGTGTGCGGGATACAGCGTGAAGCTGATTAAGTATTTTTTTTTAATCATTGAACCAAAATGGCCGATCGAAAGGAAAACACGTGCCGTACCAAACCGCACACAATTCAGCCTTTACGGTCGCTATACATTTCCTATTTCTATTCATAGAAATTGACAATGGACAATATTTTATTGTATTTTATTTTTTAAGGTTACACAGATATATAATTACTTTGTTGCTTTTCAATTGTTAAAGGTAAATGCAAAATAATAAAATAATATCTTTGCGACATCAGAAAAATGTGTTTTTGATTTCGACACTAAGAAACATTTCGTTTGAAAGTAGAAATTTAAAATCGGCCCGAATTTTCACAATTACTTGGAAAAATTAAAATACGGTTAGTATTTTATAAAACGATATACATTTTTATAGACATTTTGGCCAATAAGTTTATTTTTAGAGTACAATAATGTAGGTAATATAATAAAATCTCTATAAAAGTGTAGTATACATTTCACATTTACAGAGATTTTATTATCTGAAAGTATCTAAAGGTGTCCCGTTTTAAGATTTTTTTTAACAACTTTACAAAAACACTTTTTGGTTATTAGAAATGATAACATTACTATCTTTGTCTAGAAGAAGTAGATATTATGTGCCTTCATGACAGTTACATATATAACAAAACTATAAAAATGAAAATAAATCGAGTCCAAATTTCAATTAAACAAAATATTCTTCATTATAAAAAATCTTATATAATTTATCATTAGACATAATTATTTATGATTATTATTATTTATCCCGCACACAGTAGGGTATGCAGATGCAGAAAGTAGCGTTAAGTCTCTCCGTTCTCCATTTTCCGCCTAATTGTGGAGGCATTGCGTGTTAAGTGGCGGAACTCAACGCCGCGCTTTTCCTTGACACCAGAGTTAAGAAATGAAAACATCCAATATTTCATTTCCTCGAGTGGCAACCGAACCCACAACCTGTCGGCACGCACAAATGCACAACGCACAATCACACGCTTATGCTCCTAACCACACATTTAATAAAAAAACCTACAAAAAAAAATTAAATCTCACCTGTATATGAGTAGGCACGGTCTGCAACAATATCAGAGCGGACTCCCTCAACAGAGGCCAGACGGAGGCCAGTATCAGCATGACGAGCACGATACTGAGCGCCGGGTCGATGTAGTACCGGTACTCCCAGTTGGTTTGCCACACCACTATCGCTGAACTAACTACTATGAGGGAACCTAGAATTAAGTATTGATATGAATATAGAGTGAGTAATACAATGTATGTTATCGACGTAGGGCTATAGGGTCAAATTCTATTTAAGGGGCGCAAGTTTAGTTTAGACACGACGACTACTACACTGAAAGTTGGATCGAAATAATATCAATGAATATTTATATTTGCTATGTATATATAATTATGAATTAATTTGGTTAGATATTGCAATGATTTGTTCTGCCAGCCAGTAAGGAGTAAATATGACGATAAATAGTATATGAAAATCGAAGAATGGGGTGACTTATCACTATGTGTTTTTAATCTCAAGACGTTACATAAATTAAACTATGTGATTACAGTAGAAGTGATTTGTTTATTAAATTAAAATGACCAGAACCAGAGATTAGAGGTGAGAAAAAAATGTTGCTTGATAGTGTGTTCACATAAAAATGTAGTATAATATTGCATGATTACACTTCCCGTATCACTTTAAGGTAATTATAACATATTGCACAACTTTATAAAGTTCTAAGAAATTCCCCATACTCCTTCAGAATAAATAGTAGTTTAAAAGCTTTAAAAGTAAATTAGAAAAATTCAGAGTTAATTCTGGGAAAAGATAAATTACTACACACTAAAATGAGATTTTTTATTTCTTTCTGTATATATACATTTATATGCATATATACATTTGTATATTAAAATGAAAATATTCCAAGTTGTTCATGATGGAACGTAAAAGACACCCCGCAAGTTTGAATGTGAAAAGTTTTTCTTCTTTGCCAAATGCAAAAAGAATTTTTAATACCACACTTTCCACTAAGCGATCTAGAATTTCTAGTGCAATTAAAAGTATATGAATGATTTTAAAGAAATATATTTTTAAAAGTGTACGTTTCACGCTTTATTCCGCATTAAAAAAAGTAAACAGAGGGAACCTAATGTTATTAAATTACTTTTCCCGTTCAAATTTATTACGTATTGAAAGACGGAACTCAACGCCGCTTTGGAATTTAAAAAAAAAAGAAATATATCATGTTACTGTGTCGGGTAAAAAACTCCCAACCGTCGTGTTTACAATCGAGCGCTATCCACTGCTCTAGGACTATTGAAAATTACATTTATAAATAATTTATTTTCATATTCTCAATAGAAGCTGAATTATTTATCTATTGAATTGCGATCTAAGATCCATTGTTCGAAACAAGTTAGTGCAAGGTGCTCAGCTTCCGAGCATACCCAATAACGAGTAAAGGCTAAATATTTCAAATAACTTTCAACTGGTAATAGTTTCAAGTATTGCCTTGAATAATTACATTACTGATTTAAATTCATTATTATTTTGAGAATTTCACAAATACCTACTATTTAAAATATTTATTTATATAAATTGCTTGAAAGTTTATATGGAAAAGTCTTTAAATCGCCACCGATTTTAATTAAAAATTAAATTCAAACTGTTAAAAATATTTTATTGAAAACGTGTTTCGTGTTTTTTTTTAGAATTCACCCCTGAGGGTGCAAATAAGCGGGCGAAGCTGCGCGCGCCCACTAGTTTAAAATAATTATTTATATAAATTTCCGCCGAATATTTGAGAATTTTGCCAGTCGTTTTCAACACCACAGTATCACCTAACCTTGATGTTATCAATACTAACTGATAATGCAGAAAAAATATTTTCGTGATGCATTACTGAAATAAATTATACAGGGGGCGATTAACTAGATATAGAGGCTTCGTTCGGTTTTTGGTTACAATCAAAACTCAAGTCGACGAGTAAAATGAATGATAAGATTTAAAGAAAATGGATACAAGGTCACTATTAGTACGCACGTTTGTTATTTACAACAAAATAATGTCAATGGCGTCCGTCGCGTCGGTTATCGAAACGCGCCCAATGTTACGTTTGCTATATATTTTTTTATAGCCCACTTCTAAATACGTAAACAAGGTTGGGCTTCCACTGACATGGCAGAATAAAAACTAATAAACAACTCATAAATTATAATTGATAATGATTCATTATAAGGATTAATATATTTTTATGTATATGATGGATTTAATTATTGAGGGCAGCCGTGGCGCACGAGAGTGTGACTGTAAACGAGTTTCAATTCGACAGATAGTGGGGACCGGAGTGTCTTAACACTAGGCTCCGTCTGCCTTCCCTTCTACATGTGTGGACACAATGAGAAGAATTACAAACAGACAATCTATATTATAAAATTTTGAGCATTTGATTGTGCCCTACACTATTTACACCTACTTAATATAGGTATTTCCGCCTAATTTACTAAACCGAAAATATTAACTGCAATAAAAAAAAATCAAACTTCCTTTTCTCGAAATCTTAATGTAAATTATAAATATAAATATGGATGCAACAAATAAAATAAGCAAAAGGTCACTCTCTATTTAGCATACGCGTTATGTGATTTTAAAAAGAGATTTTTTTTCAATTATTCCTGGTCCAATAGTAGGGTCGACGAGTCATGACCAACCTGAAGTTAGTTGTACGTAGTTGGCTGAGCACATTTGACTTTTGATAATTTTCTTCCTAAATGAACAACGCGTAAAACTTCACAAAGTCCAATTATAGGCCACGACTCGTCGCCCGTACTATAAGATTGATTAATCTTAACCTTAAGAGCACAAACGACTCTCGAGATTGATTTTTAAGTGTACAGTAATAAGGATAAATTAGTCATCAACAGTGGCTTCTTATGGACGTAGAACACTATTTTTACCTAAGCAATTATAGCTAAAATTTAGTTTCCGTGAATTTGTAAAAACTGTCTAAGAAACATAATAGACCAATGCTTATTTATATTTATGATCAAATTAAATTGACGATACTTCATATTATACAAGTTCTACGAAGGAACTTTTCCTGTCTGTGAGTGCCGGCCGAAAGCATTTGTACATATTTTTTTTGCTATTTACGGTAAATATTTTTTGTCTGTCTCTAAGTAATTATCCGATTATATCGACATTGCGTGATTACTTCTTGATTTCGATTTATAATTAAATTGATTGGGAAGCAAATCGAAACAAATTTATGTTCGTACTTCGTCACGTGAGATTGAACCAACACTAATCTATTGTTATTTACAATTTATACAATAAATTACTTATTAAAATTGAATAATAATAAGAAAAATTATATTACTTGATCAGGATATAAAAAAGTGAAACAAGTACAGTTTTATGTCATGATACTTTAATTATTAGTCGCAGTTTTAACTATTTTAATTAATAACCAAAAGTACTGGCCTCTATTTCCGCTCAAAATCGTTTGTATGACGAGAAGTTGCTGAGGATCTGCCCTGTCTCAGCTTACTTAATTAATAATTTATGTACGTAAGACTATATATTCATGTATATTTTTAATTTACGAAATAAATATTACGAAGATCGAAGTTTTGTGTATTAAATTTTACCATGCCGTTACCGTTCTAGATATACTTAATTCTGATATGCTTTGTAATTCCTCACACAAAATTACTTAAAATCATTGAATATCGTACTTCAACAATGGTATTTGATAGCAGAATATTTGGTAACGCTATAACAACAACATAATCTGCTTCCTGCTCCTTGCAGAAGCGAGATCTAACTAGCGATGAGTCACTCTGTTTTTTCTGTTACTTTTTTCATTTAGCGATATGGCATATTGAGTGTAGAAACGAATACACCATAAAAAACCCATTCTCTTAAGTGGTATTTGAATACACAATAGACTGCTTATGTGATATAATGTCAACATAACCCGTACAATTTCATGAACTAATTTCAATAAAATGAACATAATACAAACCTTCACCTATAAATTACAAGAAACAACAAAAGAAACTCACCCAGCGCATCCGACAAAACATGTAAAAACACCCCCTTCATATTCATATGTCCGGGATCAGTGTGCTTCGGCACTTGGTTGGGCCTGTTGTCTTTCTTGGGTGGTACCATTTCATCAGTTTCCTCGGTGTCGGTGGCCGCGTGGCCCAGCGCCATGTCCGCGTTACTGTTTACTAATTCGGTTAAATGCCTCACGTTGGCTGGTGGTGGCACACCGCCGTGTGTGTGACCGTGGCTGCTTCCATGTTCTGTTATATTAATAAATAAATTTATATATTAAATAAAGAAAGTACTTTTTATTTGCGGCAAATAAAATTACTAAAAGTTGTGTCATGTCATACAGACATGACATTGTGGGAGGTAACTCTGACCGCATGTATAGTTAGTTGGTAACATCAAAATGATTAACGTGATGTAATACTGCCTACCGCCTTCCCCAACAAAAACATTAAAAGACAAAAAAAATCAATTCGAACCAGTAGTTCCTGAGCTAGCGCGTAAACCAAAAAATGCTTTATATTATAATATAATAATAATAACAAATAAGTTTCAGGTAGAAAAGAAAAAGTCTTCCGAGCAAGGTCATAAGGTTCGTGTTATGGAAATATTACATTGTCGTCGGATCCAAAAACGTGAGGCATTTTCAAGTAATTCATACGATAGGAAGTCAAATAACATAAAAAGTCAGTCATTGTCAGTCTTAAAAAAATTTGTGGAGTACAGGTAACGTGAATGTATCTGGACGGTAATTACGCCTAAGGTAGTTTGTTATATCAATATTAGCATTCAATCTGCAAAAGGTAATTGGATATTCTAAAGAAAAAGGAAAATAAAGTGACTACGTATCCCATAGAGTTATCTTGTTAGTTGGATTGTAGATTTTTAATTAATTGGCCTAGATACTGTAATTTCAACAAACGTCAGTGATAAAAAGTATTCGCAGCGATGCAAACTCTTTACAAACAAAATTTTAATAATCTACTGAAAGTATTTTTATATAGACTTTCATGAAATTCAAAAATGTACCATTGTTTTAATTCAAAAAACTATAAATATTAAAGTACCAAAATAAACGAGCCTTATGCATCTTCTAAATATATAAAAAATGAAATTAAATCAGCTTCACGCTGTATCCCGCACACAGCAGAGTAGGTAGAGTGAGCCTAGTGTTAAGACACTCCGTTCCCCACTTTCCACCAATTTCTGGTGGCATTGCTTGTTGAGTGGTGCAACTCAACTCCACGCTTTTCCTAGACACTACGGCGAAGATATGAAAACATAAATTTAAATAAATATTTCATTTCCTCGAGTGGGGATCGTACCCACTACCAGTCACTTTTACACACACTTGTGACCCTGCGCCACGACTGGCCTCAAGATTAATTTATTTTTTTAATTTTGGTTATATAAATTAAAAATATTTACTATTCATACTCGACAATATAATAAATAATAAAAATTAATCGAACGACGAAGAAAAGTTGTAAATTAAAGGGCCATATTATAAATCTCGGGTTACGCAAGTATCATTTTTCAATGTTGCCATGCAAATTATAAAATTATAACTCGTTTTAATTTCGGAGAAGATGGACGAGGTTGACCCCCACGGCCACTGAACTGACAGTTTTGCTTTTATAATAATTTTACTGGATTTTGGTACTGTAATTTCTAAAATGAAATTAGATAATAAATATATTATGTTAATGTAATAAATCGGTCACAACAGTTTCCTTTAGTTATTCATCGTTAGAGAGCACTAACAGTTATTTCTTAAATACCCTATATATTTATCAATTGGTCTCCAGTAGTTTCTGGTACATCAAGCAAATGATTTAGGGCGGCCGTAACACCTTAGGCAAAGTAAGTTAGTAAGCAAAAATAATCTAAAATTGATTTTCTTTTTTAAATTTACAGACAATTGAATTTATCTAAAAGTCAGTCAGTGTTGAGTGGCGGATCTCAACGCCTGACTATTATTGCCTTGATGCCAGAAAGAAGAAATTAAAATATTAATAAATGAGTCATGGCGCAGCGGCACAAAGTGTGACTGTAAAACCGACTGGTTGTGGGTTCGATCCCCATTTGAGGAGATGAAATATTTACTTAAATTTATATTTCCATTTCTTCGCTCTGGAGTCAAGGACAAGCGCGGCGTTGAGTTCTGCCACTCAACACGCAATGCCTCCAGAATTCGGCAGAAAGTGGGGAACGGAGTGTCTTAACACTAGGTTACCTGTGCCTACTTGTTGTTATTTATTATTTTTATTGTTAACAAATATAATAAAACAGTTAAAATGGAAACGTTTCAAATGGAAATATCGAGGTAGTTGCATAAAGGACAATCAACAATGAAAGATAAACAATATGATTGTTAACTTTGCACAAAGTTCGATAATACACGAAATCAATTTAGCGAGTAAATAAAACATCAATAACCCGTTGAACTAATTGCGTGTTGTGTAATTGCGATAACGTTTTAATGGGTACAGTCGCTAATATGTGTTAACTAATTAATTATTTATTTTTTTGAGTTTAAATTAAATCAGCTTCACGCTGTCGTCATGTGTTCATCCCGCACACAGCAGGGTAGGCAGAGGAAACCTAGTGTTAAGACACTCCGTTCCCCACTTTCTGCCGAATTCTGGAGGCATTGGGTGTTGAGTGGCAGAACTCAACGCCGCGTTTTTAGGTTTACATCAGTATTAATTGTTGGGAGAATTCAAAAGAAACGATAATGTATATCTACTTGTAATAAAATCGTCACAGGTTGGTGTCTATACGTTTAAGATATATAAGAAAAAAAAAATATTGGTGGCATTTAATAACGTAGTAGAATAAAAAACTATGTTTTTTTTTTATTTTTTGTCAGTTTCTCTGTACGCTTGTTCCCCGTAATTCAGAAACGGCGAAACCGATTTAATTGAAGTTTTCACAATTGTATTTTGGCAATCTTTCCTTAACATTTAGTGTTTGTTTTATTTCAATCGGTTTATATAAAAATATATATATCATTTTTGAATTGGCCTTACTTTTCAATATAGATACAGATTCTGTTTTTAAAATGATATTATTATTAAAAACAAAAGTAACAGACAAACAAAAATTTATTAATTAATCATTGTTTTTGGTTGTAATACATTTTTAAATGCCACTAACATATTTTTTTCTTATATATCTTCTATATACAGACACCGATCTGTTACGATTTTATTATCAGTAAAGACAGTAACATTAAACTATAAATATATACCTACGTTAAGTAAATGATTTTTTAAGCAAATTAAACATAACACTTTTTATACTCGAATGTACTTAAGTAAAAATTAATTACGTTACAAAATTACAGTAAGCAATTGTTTTAATAGATAAGACAATGTGTTAAACATTGATAAGCACTATCATAACATCTAAAATTTCGAAAGGTTAAGAAATTACAGAAAACACACCTATTAAACACCAAATATGATTTATTAACTTTATAATGTCCTTGATTGTAAAATGTACTAATTTGGACACGATTTCCCTTCCCCAAGGAACATGTGAAGTTCAAAAGACGCCTGAAGTTCTGAAGAAGTATTTTAGAAGGCTTAAGGGAACCAGGTCCAACAGATAGAGGCCATTTAGAGAAAATAAATAAACCCGCTTCACGCTGAATCCCGCACACAGCAGGGTAGGCTGCGTGTCGAGTGCAGGCACCAGAGCGAAGAAATTAAAATTTAAATAAATATTTCACTGAGAGAATATTATTGGTTACCTTTATTATTAAAATACTGATGTCACTGAGTATCAAAACACTCACCGTGGAACAAAAACAATCCAACGATGTTTAATATCAAGCCAAGCGTTCCGACGGCGACGAGTAGCTCGGGCTTGTGTATGGTCTCAATTTGGATGAACCTTTGCACTGCCTCTACAGTTATACTGAAGCATAAGGCAACCAGGAACACGGCGTTCACTAAAGCTCCTAGCACCTCAGCTCGCGCCCAACCAAATGTGTTCTTCGACCATTTCTTTGGTGACATCTAAAAACAATATTCATTATTATTTTCTACTTTTTTAAAGTGTTATTCCATTTAGAGAAAATAAAAATTATTGTTTAGAAAACGTATGAAAATTTTGAGAAAATTAATTAGATGCAGAGTCTCATCAATGAAGCTACGTCGATCTCCCTCTCTTTTTTTCTCTATATATGCTTGTTAAAACTTAATTATATTTCTTAGTGCGTAATCCTGAGTACGGGTGATTTTGTTTTGAATTTCGATGTAGCTGGCATGTGTCAATTGGGAGGTACTTATAGTACCCTCCAAGAGGAATTATATTCCATTTCGTATATTACTTACATTCCATTCAGCCAATACACAATAGGTATCTCATCGCGGTTGCAAAGTGAAGATCGGATTGGTGTCAATAGATACTCTCTGACTTTACTATTTGACACGAAAGTACATTATATAAAATGTTTTAAAAAATATTAACTATAACTTTAATGTCATGGTAAATTTTAGCTCGTTTTGAGTTTGTACAATAACTTATTTAGTTTAAAAAAAAAACTATAGTGTAGTTTTAAGGTAATAAATTACCTTATTCAAATACTGTCAAATTTATATCTTCCAAGAACTAAGTCTAGTTTGAACTACATCTAAAATATTTTATTTTAATCACAAGACTGTCATTTCATTTTTTAATTTAAAACAATATAAAGCATGTACGTACGTACACGAGGTGCATTAATAAATTTTCCAAATAATATTTATTTATTATAAGCTTCATAACTTTTTTTGTCTCTCATTTACATTTACCCATTTCCTGCTGCAAAATCTATCTTTTATTTAAAAAAGTATACGAGTAAGCTTTAACCCGAATATTGTACGTATTCGTGTCAACGTTACGCCCACACGGAGACGCGAACAACAGAATAAAACTGTTTGGCAGTCGCAATTCATTATTATGATTGGATGAAACAAGCTAATAATAAATTTATTATATTTTGTTAAATTTGAATGCAAGTCTATTTTCATTTTTTACCTTATTGTAAAGACGAAAAAGAGAGAACCCTTTGCCGCGCTTTGTATTACCATAGCGGAGAAATAAAAATAAATCGCTTCCCAGAGTGTAAGTCGAACCCACAATCACAGTTCACAGTCAGACGTTATTCTCATTGCGCCATGATGACCTTTTTTTTACTATGTAATTATAACACGCCATAGTAAAACATTATTGTTTAATAACAGTTGTCTTCGATTTAAATGTCACTTTTAGCAACATATTGCCAAAAACGATATTCTGAGAACAAATATGGAGAAAACGGAGTCGTATCACAGTTTTTTTTATATCGACCTAAGAAAATGACGAAGTATCGCGGTACAGAAATAAAAATTAACTTAATATTTTAATAAATATCAATTTTAAAATTGTTAAACATATACTAATCGTACAGATACAATGGAAAAAATTCCCCTACACACTCCACGCAGTCATACCATTTGAGTCATCATTCAAGAGAAGCATAATTTGAAAGTATAACCTATTATTTAACAGAAAAGTGACGTCATAACAGTTTCTGTAAATGGAGGAGGTTATCAATTCGACTGTATTTTATTATTATGTTTATTACCTCGGAACTATTGACGGTTCACTCAAAACCGATTTTGATTATTTTTTTTTATTTGGAAGCTAGTGCTTCCCGTGTGGTCCCATTTTTATTTCGTCCATTTCTGACAATGTTATCCATGAGAAAACCACATAAATCCTAAATTTACGAATAACTCAATATCACGCAAATCGATTTCAATGATTCTTATTTTATTTGTAAGGATACACTTCAAGAATAGTTTGATGAAAGTTTGATAAGGTTCTGATTATGGAATCTGGTGGAAATCGGTTTTTTTTGTTGAAAATTATCATTTTGCTATACGCTTTTTCCGCATAGCAGGTTCGGTAGAGGGTGAATGGCGGAACTCAACGCGGCGCTTCGTCTCTCAGAGGGCGTAAATTAAAATAAATAAAAAAATAATTATTTATTTTCACTTACGCTCTCTGGGGTCTGGGCTTTACGTTGGGGATGGAATACACAACCATGACGCTTTCAATTATAGGATCTGTTACTGCGCCACGGTGGTCTTTACAGCAATTGGTTTTTCATTATTTCGATTGACAGATCTAAAGAGATCTCACATTAGTGACCAATTATTTTATCACTAAATAGTTGTGAATTACTATTAATTTCTTTTTTAAATTAAGAAAAAACATTGCATTTCAAAATTAAAGATGTATTTAACAAAAATATACATATATATATAACTTAAAATATAAGTTAATTATGTAAACATTTTTGTTTGTATGCACATTTATTATATTACGAAGTTGTTTGATAGGAGTCAAGTGCATCACAACAAAGATATTATGCAATTATAAACACTATTTGTTACTAATGTGAAAATTGCAATAAAATAAACTATAATTAATATCTTAGATAAAGGTAATCATAGTAATAAAACTCATTTGATAACAATTAGTAATTTAAAATACTTAAACATGTTTTAGTGTAATTCCACCCTAAGGAAAGAAAACTATAATAGTTTAGAAAACATATAAAACTTTTATGTTACAGGAGTCAAATCCACGTCTCTTAGATACAATCCAAGCATTAAAGCCAATTAAGCTATACTTTTCGGGCTATGTCAAATTTCTTACATAAAAGTTGTGACAAGCATATAATACATTTAAAGTTTCTTGTTCATTTTAATTAATAAAAAAATAAGTTAGCAGCAAAAGTGTTGAAACCCAAAGCAGCAATTATTCTACTATTGTTTCTATTCAATCATATATGTATATAGTACCACATACCTTTACTGATAAGAAAGCTATAACAAGTGCGGCTACATCACTTAACATGTGAAATGAATCTGCGACTAATGCCATTGAGTTGGTCACGTAGCCCACTACCAGCTCTACTATGAAAAATGTGCCAGTAAGCCATAACATAGATAGCAGACGACATTTCTTCCCGGAGAACTTCCCCATTGTGGCTAAAAGAAAATAAAAAAATATATTTGTTATTTAAGCACTTTTATTTTTGTTTAAATTCATACTATTTCCCTAATACAGCATAGTGGACAGGCCTATACCTAACATTTTCACTAATTTCTAAGACATTGCATGTTGAGAGGAAAAACTCATGCCATGCTTTTTGATTTTACTAAAGCTGTCAAGTTTACAATCAGGCTTCTTGTTTTCTATGACAGCCGAAATATATGTATAATAAACAATTCTATATTCTTAATATTTTATAAAAATATATATAGAATTTAATATTGTTTCTGTTAACTATACTAAAGACAAACAAATTATGAATTGCCTATGTATAAACATTCAATATTCATAGATGTATGTCAAATGGCCAAAACAAAACATCTCAGTCACAGCTGTTTATAGTTAAGTGAATAATGTTTAGAATAAACACTGCATAATTTGCTAGAACATTACACAAAGAATTTTCACACAATTCTAAATTTTACAAAAAATATTTACATATTATGAAATTTGTATTTGTAATGTCATATTACTAATAAGTAACTATCTATTATAATAATATTATAGAAAAGAATATGCAATTATTAAGAAAATCAGAGGTAGTTCTTATTAGATAAAATAGGTGTGTATGAGTTATATTATATTACAATTTAGGAATATAGGTTACTGTTCACTTACCAATAAAAAGTTATCGAAATTAGACGGTTTATATCAGCAGGTCGAGCCCATTAGGACTATGAGTCAATACATTCACGAATTATGCATACTCATTTGACAATAGTATATGCTTTAGGATAATATCGATTTAACGGAATATTTAAGCACAAGCATCAAACATTTTCGATATATAGGAAGTTGGTATTTAAAATATAAGTGCGTTGTAAAAATAAATTTCTTTTTTATAAAATTCTCCGTAAAACAGTCAAAGTGAAAATATTTCACGTGAAGTTTAGGTAACCGAAACACTTTAAATTTTCAACAAATATTTTAGTTTAAATAATAATTAAATATTATGTCACTAATAGATGAGGGTATGAGCTCGCTTTTGTGTGATATGATAATTTGAAAATTTAGCTTTTAACTAAAGCTGAATGGGTACGTCGGTCGACTGATCCTCTGCACATAACTGTCAAACTCAGATAGTTCATAATGCACAAGTAAAATAAAATCCCATTCAAGTAAAATCGGATAACATTACTAAAATAATACTGAAAACAAAATTTTGGTGTACAGATTATTTATTAACAATTATAAAAAAAATATACAAATTATAGAATTATATTGATGCCGTTATGGTGCAAGGGCACAAGAGTGCGACTGTAAACGCGATGGTTGTCGATTTGTTCCCACTCGAACGAATAAAACATTTAATATTTTACATTTGTGCACTATTGACAATTTTGTTAATGTATAATGTTAATAAAATAGATGTGTTTGTTATATTAATTTTGTAAAACCTTTATCGGCCATTCGCTACATGTCAATGTCAAAAATAATTAGATTTTTCAGGTTTAAACTTCAAAATTTTTCAAAGTAGATTTGATATGCACAAGGAAATACTGCTTAAAATAAAACTGACATTATGAAAATTCATAAATATTATAATAAAATATTATTTTGTACTTAATAGCTCGTATGTGATTTATTTGAAAGGCTATTTGTACGTATGAATATGAATATTATTGGAAAAACAGCTTCTCTTATGGGTTACGTTTTACGTGCTGCTTGTGTAACACACTGTGCTCTTGAATACGGAGGAGATTTAGTTATGGTTTGTACATATTCACGTTATTAATATACTTTATAATGAAATAGCCGTGAATTTTCGAGACAATAATAAATTTATAACCTATTTATTGTTTCTTTATATAAGTTGTATAATAAATACTTCATAATGTATAAATAACATTTTTATATGACTTTAACATTTCAGTGCTCAGGACCTTCAATGGAGCCTACATTGGAAACAAATAACATATTATTCACTGAACATATAACACCAAGACTGCAGAGGTTAAGAAAAGGTGATATCATAATAGCTAAATGTCCTACTGATCCAAAACAGAATATTTGCAAAAGAATAACTGGATTGCCTGGTGATAAAGTGAGAGGCCATTTCCCCAGAGGTAGCCAAGTAGTTCCAAGAGGCCATGTGTGGTTAGAAGGAGATAACACAAATAATTCTAAGGACTCTCGTATATATGGTCCCGTGCCACAAGGCTTAATTCGAGGTAGAGTTGTGTGCAGAATATGGCCTCTAAATAAAATAACTTCCCTGACTGAATATTAGCTTAGAGTATAGCAATAAATTCTTAAATATTTAATAGTTTAATTTGTAAATTTTAAATAATAAAATATTGTTGCTAACAGTTTTATGCCTTTACTTATTAAATTATTATTAAAAATAAATAATTTATAATTATTATAAAACTAAAAAGTTAACCATAATTATTCTGTGATCTCATTTAATGCTGAAAGAGCACCATTAAGGCCTAAGGTAAGCTACTAAAA
Source organism: Heliconius erato x Heliconius himera (assembly GCA_013421005.1). Taxonomy (NCBI): domain Eukaryota; kingdom Metazoa; phylum Arthropoda; class Insecta; order Lepidoptera; family Nymphalidae; genus Heliconius; species Heliconius erato x Heliconius himera. The sequence continues at coordinate 5,347 of JAATLQ010036134.1, read as the reverse complement.
TAGCAACTCACAACTCATCTACTCAGATATTGCGACCTGCTATTTCCCTTTACCACCATTGTCTTTGTCTTACCAGTGTAAATTAAAACAATTACAATTATTTCTCTGGTCTAGCTCAAAGAGACAATCACCATCAATTCTCTCTTTATATCAAATTTAAATATTGAAAGAATAAGGCTTAATAAATAATAGGCCATTAAACTGATTTTGAATGCTTTATTTAATAAAAATTTAATAGATTTTTCTTAATACTAAAATAAATAATTTATTATAAAAGACTATGGTTAATTTCAATTGTTGTAATTGATTCTGGGTCCAGCACTAATTGTACATATCTCTGCAACGGTGTTGATATACGAACAGACATTTCAAAAGTGTTGCTGCAAAAAAGAAAATTTTTTTTAGCATAGTGTTGTGTTCTGTCATATAGCAGAGGGAACCTATAATCTATTCATTTGGGCATGAGACAAAATTAATAGACTATAAGTTTATGAATAAAACAAAGTTTCTTAAACTTTTATTCCATTTTTTTATTTGTATTCATTTTTTATAGTGAAGGATTACTGTGACCTATAAAGCAACCTTTTTCTGGTTTGTTTACCTTCACTGCTCCTTGAATAGGGTATAGTGATAAAGCATTCCGCTCCCCACACATTGTCAGGTTTTGCCTTATTGCCAGAGCAGACAAGTAAAAATTAATAATAATTAATTCCCCCCCAGTGTGGATTGAACCCACAACCATCTGGTTTACGCTCAAACATTGTGCCGTTCCGCCAGTAAATACACTTTGGCAAACTTTTGTGGAGAATATGCTTTAGTGTTCAGTCTGTCTGTTTTAAATTGTAAACAAAAAGAACATTAAAATACTTACGAGTTATGTAAAACCATAACAATATTGCCTTGAGGAGTTATAAAAGCAACGTTATTAACGTGGCCCAAACTTAATCGGGTAACTTCAATTCTTCGGGAACCTCTAGGAATGAACTTGGAAAAGTGTCCCATAGCATAGAACATGGGCTGTTTGATGAATTCATCTTTATCGCCGTAAACGAGGATCGGTGCGTCGACGTAATTGTGCGCCCAATTAGGTCCGCCCGTTTCGTCGAGACAAAGGTTCCAATCTAACCAGCCTACGACGTAATTGTTTAAATCCTTGAAAAAAAAATGTTAATTTATTTATGGATGTTTCTTTATGTGAATTTACAATTTTGACAAATCACATTAATTCCTCCACCCAGTGGGTCTTGAACACGCAGCCGCCGCGGTTAAAGTTTTGTAATAATTATTAAGAATTCCGTTTATTTTTTTTATTTAGTTGTGGGTTTGATTTCCACTCGAGGAAATGAAATATTAATATGTTCATTTTTTCGCTCTGGTGTCGAGGTAAAGCGCGGCGTTGAGTTCCGCCACTCAACACGCAATGCCTCTAGAATTCGGCAGAAAGTGGGGAACGGAGTGTCTTAACACTAAGTTCCCTCTGCCTTCCCTGCTGTGTGCGGGATACAGCGTGAAGCTGATTTGATTTGATTTGATAACATTTAAAAAATATATGCAAATATAAAGTAAATGATTAAGGTAATTTTTAACACTTAAAGTGGTAATCCACACTTAGGAAAGAAAAACTTTCTAAGTAAGTATGATTAAGGTAAGTTACATCTATAATATGCCTTGCATATCTGCCGGCGCGCTCCCACGATCCAATCTTAACACGCATAATGTCCCAGGGCATCGGTCCTGAAATATAATGAATTAAAAAATCAACACATTCTTTATTCAAATTGACTGTTGTTAGCACTTTTGAATCATCGAATGAACATAAAGCTACCACCAGCGCGGATGGCAGTTCTGGGAAGAGCCGGCAAGATATAAAAAATAAATATTTAAAAAATGAACAAAATTTATATTAGAGGTCAGCCGTGGCGCAGGAGTACAAGTGTAAATGCGACTGGTGGTGGGTTCCATCACTATTCGAGGAAATGAAATATTTATTTAAATTTATAATTTCATTTTACAGGTGTCGAGGCAAAACGCGGCCTTGAGCTTCGCCACTTAACACGCAATGAATCCAGAATTCAGTGGAAAATGGGGAACGGGAGTGTCTTAACACTAGGTTTCATCTGCCTACCCGGCTGTGTGTGGGATACAACGTGAAGCTGTTTTTTTTTAATTTATATTAATGTTCCGAGGCTGTTGTGGCGTAGTTCGGTTACGTATGGCATTAAACGTGATGGTTGGTGATGAAGAACTGAAAATATAAATTTAAATAAATATTTCATCTCCTCGAGTGGGGATCGAACCCACAACCTGTCACGTTTACAGTCACACTTTGTGCCCCAGCGTCACGACTGGTCTCAATCTTTCGTCAAATTTTATAAAATGTTGTTCACACACTAAGAAAATTCCAAATTTTGGAAACAAAAAATATAAAAAAAAGCCTAAGAATCACTCACAGTGCGGATTCATATCTCACTATTCTATACAAATTTTCATGCCTTTCTAAATAATCTCTCTTGTAATACTAATACTATTTTGTTTTTTAAGAATTTCAATTCAAGAATTGTGGCCGTCATTGCGCACGGGCACAAGGACAAAGTAGCGACATTGTATAAAATTAAACATACCTTCACAAGCTTCAGTAGAAAGTAAAATTTTATCCGGATATCTGCCTTGAATGTTAGATAGAATACTTGCAGGAATAAAATTTCCATAGTAATGTATCGCAATGCCGTCCATATACTCTATTGATTTAGGATCTGCTGCCGCCATCTTAAGGAAAAGCATTTTTTTATTATTTTTGTTGTATTTAGCAGGGTAGGTAGAAGGAATCTAGAATTATTTTGTTATCCTTGTTTTTTCTTGTTACCAGACTTGATTTCTTAAATCAAAATTATTAACTTATGAGTGGGAAATGAACTCGCTAACTGTCGACTAGAAAGTCAGACTCTGTAGAGGATAATATTTAATTATTACCTTTTTAAAGATTTCACTTTAAGCGAAACTACCTCTTCTCTGTTATTTTAAAGTAGTATTTGCTAATACTATACTTACTCCCCATAAGTAGAGATCTATAAGGTATCTTTGGTCATCTACAGCTAATATGAGAGTTTTGTTAAAGCGAGAGTTTCTTATTGTTGGACCAAGGTTATTAGCGACCCATCGACCCTGCAAATATGATATTATTTAATATATTATAAATTAAATATGATATTTTTCAGAATAATGAGTGTTCTCTACTTAAAGCACATAAATGTATAATGTTTCCGCCGAATTCTGAAGACATTTGTTGAGACTTGAGTGACGGAATTTACAGTTGCGCTTAGCCTCGTTACTAAAGGTAGAAAATGAAAATATTTAATATTTCATCCACTCCAATGGAAATCGAACCCACAAGCTGTTGCGTTTACATTGCGAATTATAATTTGCCTTTATAGAGACAAAACTTCTATTATTGTTTAAATGAAATCTGATATGAAGTGTATTATAAATATTTTGACAGCAAATATTACTTAGATATACTTAAATATTTAATTATAATATTCTATTTCTTACCATATCGGATGGGAACCATCCTAAAGAATTAAAGTCTACAAATGGCACAATTCCGTTAATAGGTTCATTAGTTGTAGTGAGCGCCCAAATATTCACTTCTGCCTTTTCATATTCTTCCATGAAACTAGATTGTGAAAATTATAAATTACTTTTACGCAAATCTCCTCGGGCATTGCCTAACTATTATATTTTTTATGTGTCTTTATTTCTTGTAATTTTATAACAACCAATAAACATACATAAACATAAATAAATTAAAACCCTAAAATAGAACTGTTTATGAATGTATGCATTCTATACATATTCCAGCTGGAAATTAAGCCCACAACAAGAAAGCCAATATTCACCTATTTATGTAAGACTAAAAGCCACATGAAGTGCAATTAATATTAGCCATACCAGTGGTGTATTCCCCAGCAGGCTATGTAAGCTATAGCTTACGGCGGCAGATTTTGAGTGGCGGCAAATTTATTGACGAATTTCTTTTTTGTTAGAGCATAAAAATTAAGAAATACTATTTCTAAATTCTGAAGAGTTTAAAAAAAGGATTGCTGTGCAATCAAGAGCATATCACACAAAACAAAGCAATGGAAAATGTTTTAAAATTATAAAAAAACTAGAAATTGTGTTAATAGTGTAACAGTATGTACCTTTAGTATAAGTTAAAAATAAATAAATAAATAAAATATGCATGGCAATACACATAAATAACATAGTTAATTATGAATAATACAAACTATATATTTTTAATAAAATATTAATCGAGACGAGTTCGTGTATTGTCGTCCCGAGTGTCGCGACCGTCGTTTCGTATATATAGGAGGTGGTGATGCTCGGAAGGCAGCGGTCGAGTCGAACTATTAAGTACTACGGTACTAATAAATATGATGCACATAAAGACTCGTACCAAATGTATAATAAATATAATGTGATAATTCGAAGTCTATGATGGCACGATCTTTTAGGATCGAATTTCTTATAAAGGCAATATATGTGTAGGAGCGACACATATTGTGGATCTTTGATCCATATCATAATATTGAATGTTGCTTGACGTCGCGAAGGCTGACGTGATGGGCTTATGCGAACGGTTATAGCGACATTAACTATGTCGTGGCTGATGCCGTCTCGCAGTATGCTCGCGATACGTAAGCTATGCTTGTATGGCGTTGGTCATTGATATATTATATACCACGTCTATGACTTGGTATACGAGTAGTAGGTGTGTGGTGCTGTTATGTCCCAGCTCCGGTGTATGTAGTAGGGTCCGCCTGTCTCGTACGGGTGTGTGGTGCTATTTTATGTCCTGGAACTCTGGTGTATGTAGTAGTGTCCGCCTACGGTTCGAGACACGACTGTGGGGTGTGTGCCGTGCGTTTATTTAACATATCGGCCGCCTAGCGGTAGTGCGTTCGTTCCAACGACTTATATTGATCTCACAAATCAATCAACATCACGAATCACTATTCTAATACAATCTTAATATAAACAAGCGTAACAAATACCTTCGGAAAGATCACACACAAACGTCCCGGAGGGTTCAACGATGACTGTAAAGCCACGGTCTGGTCGGAACTCACGGTGTAGGGCGGGGAGGGGCCCGTACTCTTTCTTCCTCTTATTATAACTAGTTCGCAGTTATAGTGGAGAGGAAGATAGGACGCGCTCTTGGCTTATCTTCGGACGAGCTTCGAGTTATGACAATGTTATATTGTCGAGTCTACAGTTATCTAAATAACTGACACAAGAACAACTTCTGATGGCAAATATCTTATTAAAGCGATACCTTCTAATGGCA
>JAATLQ010036133.1:0-35303 GCA_013421005.1 Heliconius erato x Heliconius himera | reverse complement strand
TGCACATGTCCGCAAACGTAGGCTTGTTCTCTTTTATAAATCATACTTCCAGTTGACCTACAATCTTGAAATTGGTACGGAAGCCTCGGTGGGCGATTGCAACTCGCTCTTAGCCGTTTTTTTGTCCTCGCAACAACGCTATGCATATTATTCCACATTAATTCAAAGAATTATAAGCATTTTCCATACTTTAAGCATTCAATGTTCACGCGTAATTGAGTAATTGTCCAGTATGAATAATGTAACACTTGCGTCACCGCCAGTTGACGACAAACCGCTACTATTAGCATTATAGAGATATGTGCTTTATTTTAGACAAGACTTTTATAATGTGTGGTTTTATTCTGTTTATGTAATATTGGTGTTAAGTTAGTTTTTAGACGTGGTTCAGTCGTGGCGAAGGGGCACAAAGTGTGACTGTAAAATTTGAGTGGTTGTGGGTTCGATCTCCACTCGAGGAAATTAAATATTTATTTAAATTTATATTTTCATTTCTTCGCTCTGGTGTCGAGGCAAAGTGCGGCGTTGAGTTCCGCCACTCAACACGCAATGCCTCCAGAACTCGGCAGAAAGTGGGGAACGGAATGTCTTAACACTAGGATCCCTCTGCCTACCCTGCTGTGTGCGGGATACAGCGTGAAGCTGATTTGTTTATTTATTATAAGTTACTTTTTGAGCTCCTTTTACCCAATTTAAGCGACATCGCGTGTTGAGTAGAACACGTGTCGTATAGAGATATTAAATATTGCATTACCTCGAACGGGAATCGAACTACAACCTGCCGCGTTTACAGTCACACTGTGAGACCCTACGCCACGACTGGCTTCAAATATACATAGTTATCATAATGTTTCTAAAGTATCATAGAGAAAAATCTAACATGGCCCATAGACTGAGTGCCAAGCACGTAACGGGACTTTTTGTGACAAGAAAGCTGGTTACGACACCGCCAGCGTAATTCACGTAAATAACTTTTACAAAAAATAACTACTTTTAACACAAAAAAATAATCAAATGACAACTTTGCTTCTTATTGCCTAAGTTTCACTGAACAGTACCTGATGGATAGAAAAGTAATACTTATTTCAGTATAGTTTTGATTTTTGGGAAATTTAAATCGATTTATTAAAATTTACTATTAAACTATTAAAGATTTATATATATCTATTTTTTTTTGTTTGTCCACAATTAATAAAATACAAAACAAGGGCAGTTTCATACTTTTTCACGCTAAGCAGGGTGGGCAGTAGGAACCTAATGTAAACAAATTTTATTCTTCACTTTTCATCCAATTTTAAAGACAAGTTAGGACCCCAATTTCTTTTCAAATAGATACATTAAATTTTCTTGTGCGCAACTTAACGCTGCATTGAGTCTTACTTAACCAAATTAAAAAACAAAACTATTTCAAATACAACCAATACTGATTGGAATTCGAACTCTAAATCGGTTATCCGTTATATAAAATAAATCTTCGTTTATTAACATTATAATAGAACCACATTTTTTGTAGCTTAACGCTGTTCTTGCATTACTCATAACCAGGTAGGCAAAAGAAACCTAGTGTTAACACACTTCGTTCTCCATTTTTCGCGCAACTTCCGAAATATTCCGTGCTGAGGTGGCAGAATTGAAGGCCACGCTGTACCTTAGTTAAATTTTAAATTACCAAAGTGAATAAATAATTTTCAATAATCAGTTCCTCTGAATGAGAATCGAACCCATGACCGTACCGACTGTACTCAGACACAATCCCGTTGCGTCGCGATGACTTCAAATCACAATTCGTAATTTTGCGGTTTAGAATTATACAATTTTATTATAGACCAAGTGAGTAAAAGTACTTCAAACTGTCAGTACTTACATCCGGTACGAATTATTTGGAACCTAACATTAAATTTGACGCAACATTTGAAACAAAAGACGCATTAGATCACCGATAATCGGTTTCTTGGGGCCAATTTTATTGTTTTAAATTAACTTTCTATATATAAAAAGGAAAAGGATCTAAATGTTAGAAGTAGATTGGTAAAGCAATGATGACGGCATGTAAAAATTTATGAAGATTTTCTTTTCTTTATTGAGAAAATAAAAATAAAGTATGTAGAAAGTAATTTCGCTAAAATTCGATTTTTAGCGTCAAATTTTTAAACGTTTTCTAAAAATGGAATAACATTTTTAATATGGTCTATCTAATAATTGAGTCATTCCTATCTAAAGAGTTGATGATTAAGCTCAGTGCCTTTCTGGAAGACAGAGACATGCTGATGATAATGATGATGATAAAGTATGTGAAAAATACTTCTAAATATATCAAAATAACAGATTATTGTAGAAGCTGAGCTAAAAAAATGACATCCGAATTTAATGGTCAGATGTCGTCTCTTCAACCCTGTTTATATAAAATAACTGAAATATGACCAAAAATTTTTCACATTTTTTAAAGTGTGAATCCACACTTAGGAAAGAAAAATACTTATTTAGAAAACGTATAAAAATTTTAACGTAGCGGGACTCGAACCTGCGCCTCCTGGTCGGTTTCCAGGAGGTGTTCGCACGTTTTCTAAATGAGTATGACCAAACCTACACTAAACATGAATAGCACGTTAACTTAAAGAAGAAGAAGAGGAAGGAGTAGCTGGAAGCTTTAAATAAAATGAGAAATTATATTATCTAGCACTCTCTATCTCTATTATGTAGTCTCAATGCGATAATCCAATTTTTAAACAAATAATATATTTTGACATTGACCTCTAAAACGTCTAAAATTTGCCATGTCCATTTTTAAATGACTTTTTCTTTAAAACGCTTTACACTGTGGTTACATAAATCGTTCCAATTGCTTAGAAGAAATAAGGTTATAAAAAAATCTTATGTACATACAAGATGCGCGCGAAAAACAACTCCATTTTGGTCAGATGAGAAAAGAATACAAACAAACATCAAACCAATTGGTATATGTGTATAGACCTGCGCAGATTTGATTTTAGATTTTTTTTTAATCTTGGAATATTATTCTCTCAAATATACAAGACGTCAGAAAGCCTAACTTCAAGACGGCCACGACTCATCGGGCGTACTGTAACAATACTAATAATATAAGTTCGTCCATCAGAAATAACACACGTCTCTCCATAGACATTCCTCAGTAACAGACAGACGGACAGCCAATTAAGATGTAGCTGATAACAATTACAATATTAAATGATTGACATATTGATAAATTACAATTTTATATAGAGGAGGAATTATTATTATTCTATTATTGGTTTATATTCGTAGACTGCAGCGTATCTTTCCCGTTCCTGAAGGAATTTCGGAAAATCTTATCTTAGTGCTCTTCAAAGAACCTATATGCTAAGTTTCTGCGTTCTACGCCGCGTATTTCCAGCTGAGCATTGTCTGTCAGTCATTGAGTAACGTGAGTTTTGTATAAGTATACACATATAGAGTTAGTCTGGTAAGATTGTTTTAGCTTCACACGTCTTCCACATGTACTAAAGTAGGCAGAGAGGACTTAGTGTAAAAACACTTGGTTTTAATAACTTTGTTCAATTTGAAGACAATGCATGGTGAACGCCGGAATTTAACGCCGTAATTTGGCTTATCAGAAGAGATCATTTACGGGAAATGGTTAATCATCTTTGCTTCTGAAAGGTAATCAAATCCTATATTACGTTTACAACCCCCTATTTATTTCTTTGAACCACTACGGTCACCTCTGCCTATCTTTTATTTATATATTTATATTTATAGTATTTGACCCTATTGTAACACAGTTATAAAATGTCTGACTTTATATGCCACGTTGGTTGTGAGTTCGATTCCAAAAATATCCCAACAATATTTTCATTTCATGGAGTCCGCCGTTGTGCATATTGCGGCGTAGCCTGACTGTAAGCTCGACGGTAGTGGATTTGATACTCACTTGAGAAAAAAGTTTATTATTTTCAGTACTTAGCAACTTTTCTTGTAATAAGACAAAGTGCGGCGTTCAGTTCCATTTAAGAAGCGATGTTTTTGTTCGGGCGAAAAGCGTGAAATGGAGTGTTTAAATACTAGGTACCTTCTGTACCCTCCATATGCGGGATACAGCGTGAAACTAAAAAACAGAGGATAAAAGGACGACAAATAATAATTCACGTCTCCATTACATAAGAGCAGTGAAAGCTTGCATTAGCTGATGACTCGACGAGTTGTTCTAATGGTCTTCCTGGTATCTTTAGAGATCAGTATATTTCAAAAGGAAATGTAATCAAAGTCTAATTAATAGAATTAAGTAATTGTAAGTTAAAATCTTTAAAATCAAAATTGACAAAAAATTGCGTGTTGAGTGGCGGCGCCCGTCGGAGAGCTTAGTTTGGGTAGCAGAACGAAATGAAATTAATTAATTCCCCCGAATGAGAATAGAACTTATAGCCCCGTGCTTAACCTCAATCAATTCAACCCAGAAGAGTCTACCATCTCAGACCCACTAATAAAAACTTTGAAGTTTTGAGCCCACCACACCAGAAGACAAAATAGAGTCAGTTCATTCTGCAGGAATCCAGGGCAGAATGCGAGGCAATTAAGAAATCGTTGGCGGTGGGTAGTTTGATTATAATAATAATGACAACTAATAGACGAATACCATCTCAGTCTACCACGACGTATGACCATGGACTACTGCAAAATGTTCGAAATGTGGAGTTTATACTAAATATACACTATAGGCCGTAATGGCGTAGAGACATAAGAGTGTAACGGAAACGCGATGGTTGTGGGTTCGATCCCCACTCGAGGAAATGAAATATTTATTTAAATTTATATTTCCATTTCTTCGCTCTGGTGTCGAGGCAAAGCGCGGCGTAGAGTTCCGCCACTCAACACGCAATGCCTCCTAAATTCGGCGGAAAGTGGAAAACGGAGTGTCTTAACACTAGGTTCCCTTTACTTACCCTGCTGTGTGCGCGACAACTGAAACTGATCGATAAATCTGGTTAAAGAGTTTCATCTAAGACTTTACCTCTAAGTGTAGAGCTTAAAGCTATACTTTCATTTCTTATCTCAATCTCAACAATTACTCGTCAGCTTCTGTTCGATACTATCTCGTCTTCGGTTAATTGCTTCCAACTATAGAAGACAACACAATTGAATGCCTCATGTCATATTGAGATCTTATTTATTAATTTAATTTAATGGATATGCCTGTTTTGTAATAAGAAAGGTATTTTTTTAGCTTCACGAAACTCATATAACAAAATAGCAAGAATCTAGTGTCTCTGTTCTCCACTTTTTGCTCAAGATATACGAGGCGACCATCGTGTGTGAAGGTTTTAAGGTCAACGTTGTGCTGTGTCTTACCTGGAGTGGAAAAATGTAAATAACTTCAGTATAAGCTATAAACATTTCCTTATGGTTTAGCATTTTATTTTCACGCTATGGGGGTGGGGGATCCACACTGCAAGGTAGGCAGAGGGAACCTAGTGTTAAGATACTTCGTTCCCCACTTTCCGTCGAATTCTGAAGGCATTGCGTCTTGAGTGACGGAACTCAACTCAGAGTGAAGAAACGAAGATATAAATTTAAATGAAATATTTATATATATCATTTCCTCGAATGGTTATTGAATCCACAACCACCACAAATACATAAATATTGTTTTTTTTTTGTAGCATTTAAAAAATATATTGTAACAGCGCCGCAGTTCCGCTATTCAAAACGCAATGCTTAATTCCGCGTTAGTAGGGCACAGAAGTATCTTAACGAGCAATGAAATGTCTAAACACTAGAATCCCAGGTTCTCTTTGCCTACCCTGCTATGTGCGGGATACCGCGCGAAACTAAAGTTTAATTGAACCTGAACCTATAATCCACTATACTTTAAGAACTAAATTATACACGATATATCGGATTATTGTTTCCATTATAAATATTTTTATTACATATTATTATAATATATTAAAAATAGAATTCATTTCTCCAAATAAGATCGAACCCATAACCATCGGGTTTACAGACACAGCCCCACTACACCACAAGAGCTGAACACACTAAAGTTTATTAGAAAATTATTTTTCTCATAGTATAACTATAAAAGTAATACAATAACCGACCGTATAACGTAATCTTGAATGAAAGTAAGAGCTATAAGGGTCGATGGTACAAACGCTTTTCCACAGCACTACGAGTCAACTCGTAATTCGTTTTTAATGCGCAAAACGCTTTGACAGCCTCACAAATTGAATGTAAATGAAGATATAATCTACGATAATTAGTTAGTGGCTCGTGAGAATTTTTTAGTGGGCATGTTAGTTTTGTAAGATTTTTTTTTTTAAATATGATAATTTAAACGTTGAGGGTTTTGAACCCACGCCTTATGGAAACCGACCAAGCGTTCTATCGATCACTAAGCTATATGTTCTCATCGAGTTACGTTAATCTTATAAATATGCTTGTTTCTAAGTATTGATACTGTAAGTATCTCTGTTGGGAGATTTTTAAGAATTCTTCTTCTTAACTCTGAAATAAGACTAAAAATATTTTAATCTTAATTTAACTTTGAACACTGCGGCCATTGAATATACATGGCTTATTTGAGATTGGAATAATTCTGCAGGATTTTATCGCTCTTGTAACAAGACAAAACGAAGCGTTAACTTCCGCCACTCAACACGCAATAACAACATTAAAACTTAAAAAAAAAACAATCCTAAATATAATAAGCTAAAGTTCAATAATAAGCTTAAAGCTATTTCAAAATAATTCAACTAAACAGAACTGATGTATTGAACATTAGTAATGACTTAAAGGTAAGAAAAGAAAAGAATAATATAAAGAGATTTTCTTTATGTCCATTCATAGTAGCTTCATTTGTTAGGTGATGTAAGAAGCGTACCCATGATTAACCCATAATGCTTAAACCACAAGATGACTTATGCAATATGGGGTGTGGAACAAAGGATAAAAAAATGTTTATTTTTTCTGTATGCGTCTTCGGTATATATAAAAAAAATACTTAGCGCTTGTGCAGACCTATTCCTCTTTGTGTATATAGTCTGGCATTGTTAAATTTGGATTTTTTATTGTAAGAATATTATATAATCAGATAATTTTAGAATGCATGTTTATTTATTTAAATACTAGGTTCCCTCTGCCTAACTTGCTGTGTGCGGGATACAGCGTAAAGCTCATTAAAATAAAACTAATACTGAATATTTAAGGGCAGTTTGCTAAAATACAAAAAAAAAATAAATCGGTTAAGCAGTTTCTGAGATTATCGTGAAGAAACGCACATACAAACAGACCAACTGACGAAGTTTTATTACATTGTTAACTGTAATATCTTCTATGTACGGACACCGATGAGTTAGGATTTTATTGTAAGTATCGATAAGTTATGTTTTTATTTCAAACATTCAATTGAAGATTCTTATGGGAGGTACAAAAATGCGACCTAAAATTTTAATAACTTTCTCATAAGAAATATTCATTGCGCTGCAAACATACATAATAGGCATATCAAAACACGAACATAATTCAGTGTGTTAAGTAAATAATTCTGTGGTATAAGCGGGCGAAGCCGCGAGCGGGTCGCTAGTATAAAATAAATTAATTAAAATGGTTACTTTTGCTCAACCTTCAGAGATAAACATATACCATCGCGGACTTAAAATCAAAATTGAAGCAAATTTTTTTTTTTAATCGCGGACTTATTTAAACATTATTTAAAGAACAATATTTTTGTTAAACATTGTTTTTATGTACATATCTCATAAGGTTGAGTTGGCGCACGCCATGTATGCATTAAGCAAGCCCATTTTGGGTGACGTTTTCTTAAGCCACAAACTTTGCAAACCGTTGCTTAGCAACGGTCGGTTGTTATTAAGATTGCAAAATAAATTGCCTGTCAAACTAAAAAGTATTTTAATATTTTAGTATATATCGACAATATTGCAAATATGAGAAAAAAAAGTAACCTATGTTCATCCCTCAAGTATCTCTATATGAGTATTTTATCACAATTGAATTAGCGGTTTGGTCCTGATTGCGTAACAGACAGACAGACAGACAGACAGAGTTACTTTCGAATTTATATTATAGGTATGGATTTTACGAGGAAAATATAAAATTTTGTCACTACAAAAAAAATACTATTGAGAATGCTCTTTGCGGCATTCTAAATAATAAAGTTTTGAAACGACAACAAAAAAGTTGATTATAATTTTTCATTAATTGAGATGATGTCTTGTTGAAAATAAATTATGAAAATCTTTGCGTAAATTTTAGATTATCAGTTATTTCGACATATAAGCTATATTTTTGTAAAGTTTCAACTAAATCCGTTCATGAGATTTTGCGTGAAAGAATAACACACATTCAATCATCCCTATAAATGTTCATATTAAGTGGTAAGATACCAGATATTGTGGCCAGTCGTGACGCAGGAGTACAAGCGTGTAACTTTAAAAACAACAAATTGTAATTTCGATTCCCATTCAAGGAAATTAAATATTTAAAATTTTCATTTTCTTCACTCTAGCTTCGAGGCAAATTGCAGCGTTAAGTTCCCCCACTCATCACGCACGCAATGTCTCCTAAATTTCGCGAAGAGTGGGCAGAGGAGTGACCTAACACGAAAAAAAGAGTAAAACCAAAAGAAAAAAAATAACCACACTAAAAAATATATATTTAAATCGCTACATCCCATTATTTAGACCACACCATAAAGCACAGTGAAATGCGTTGCAGCGTAAGTCTTTTCTATAGAGTTTACGCAACAACGAATTCAATACACATTAAACGTGCCATAGACATTGTTGTAACAACTGTAGCATTACTCGTGTATTGTGTAATACTTCACTCTCTAATTACTGAGTTGGTTAAATTGGACTGTGTATGGTAGTTGTGGGTTCAATTATCGTTTTGGGGTATTTGTAATTTTATATTTTGGTTTAGGTGTTTCAATTGGGATAGACAGTTGTGGCGCAAGGGCACAAGTGTGCGACTGTAAATGCTACAAGTTGTGGGTTCGATTTCCAATCAGATTAAAATAATTAATATTCTCATTTCTGCGCTTTGGTAATAAGGCAACAAGTGAAAAAACGTTATAGTATCTTAAAAATAAGTTCCCAGATTTCCTCTGTCTGTGGGTTTTATTCCCACTTGGGGTATTGAGTTACGTTTTTAATTTTTTCGCTCTACAAATAAAGCATTCGCCACGCAATGTCTCGATAATTGAGCGACGAGTGGAGAACAGAGTGTCTTGATATTAGGTTTCCTCTGCATACTCTGTTAAATGCGGAATGTATCGTCAACATAAAGTGATAGTAATAACAAGTGAATTATAAACAAACCAAAAGATTCAACTGCATGAACTAAATTAATATATATCCAATGACATTCAAAATCCATCCAAGCCGTTCACTACTAAAGCATTTATAAGGGAACAAAGGAACTGACATACATACATACGCGCTAAAATTATAACCCTCCTTTTGTTCTGCTGCAGCTGAGTATTAAAAAAAACATCAGCCCAAAATTCAAATTATACAATCATATTTTTTCCTAAATACCAGCTAATACAATCAAAATACATATAATCTACAATCTTTAAACAACTGTCACTCAATCACAACAATTCCAATATGAACAATATCCAATGAACCAAAACCACAAAACGAAAGAGCAGACAGACGTCAAAAGAAACATAAATAATCTTAATTTGCCGGTTGATTTGAAATCATCGATGGATTCGAACTCGCGACCCTCGAGTGAAAGTCCTATAGAGTTACTGGTAATTGATAACAAGCTTCCGTTACTTCGATCTTGTAATCCGTATTGCTTCCGGTGAAGAGATAGGTGTTTTGTAGTGTCGATATTATGTTGTATTATAGCATATTATTGGATTTAGAAATTATGGTTTATTAAGTGTAAATGGCTTTGCGTTTGTGTGAACTTGGGTATATCCGGTATATTATATGTTGATCTTTGGTTATCTTTGGGAATTTACAAGAGAGAAAATTATGTATTGATGAAATCTAGTTTCGCATTTCATAATAAACCTGGAACGTTGTATTGTATGAGCTTTAATTCTTTTTTTTTCGTTCCACTGGGAATTTCGAGAAATCTTCATAGTGCTCCCCCTACACTTTTCAACATAGTTTCATCAGAAACGTATAGCCTATCCTGTTATATGTGAAATACAGCGCTTTTGCGTTTCTTTTGTCTTTTTACTTTAGTAGGATAATAAAATTACTTCTTACTTATTAAAACCTTATCTTGCGGGGCCAACAACTATTCTTCACTTCATTTGTCCTATTTTAACAATTAAATCAGCTTCACGCTGTATCCCGCACACAGCAGGGTAGGCAGAGGGAACCTAGTGTAAAGACACTCCAATCTTCACTTTCTGCCGAATTCTGGAGGCATTGCATGTTGAGTGGCACAACTCAACGCCGCAACTTTTAACAAATTTAAAAATAACAGATATTTGATTAAATAATCGTACAAACGTAGGTAACCTTTTATTTTATTTTTTATTTAGCTAAAATTTAATAAAATAATAAAAGTTAACATAATTGTAGATATCTACATATACCAAGCTTATTAGTTACTGAATGATAGATAGCCAACGCATAGGCGAAAGTACGAGCCATTTCGTATGGTCGATGAGAAAGACGTGGAACGTTGGGAGTGTAGGGGAGCACTAAAAGAGGATTTTTGGAACGGAACCTACGGAAACGAAAAAAAAAACAAGACTTTCCGCTTAATACTTAACGCAAACGAAGTTTCATTTGGGCACTAGTAGAAAATAAAAGCATCAGCATCAGATTTAACCTTGAGAACTGCGTGTCGAAATGATTATTATGATTGCTTTCATAGTTGAAACAAGAGTGCCGTTGTTGCCTTTCTGTTTAAAATTTATACTAGCTTTTTTTATTTAGTAAAAAGAGTTTCGGGGACATAGTCAAGACGTATTTGATGATCTTTTTACTCGAAGGCGAAGAAATCCTAGTCATGGGAAAAAAGTATAGATACTAATAGTTCAGAGGCATTCTAGGCATAAGTTAATTATAATTTTTTTATAACAATAAGAAAAGAAATGTTAATTTTTAATATTAAAAATGAGAAAAAATAGACATTTCTCAGCATATCGAAGACAGACAATATCGAGTTTTATGACTTTCCGTGTTACACTCTCCGCCCGAAGTTATTGCTTATAAAACGATGCATCTCCGCACGATATATTTCCGCAATTTATCTTTATGGTGTTTTAGATAATGAAATATGGTTAAAAAATTGGACACTGTATGTCCAAGTGTATATATACCTTAGCCTTAAATTTACCAATTAATAAAAACTCTGTTATAAAATTGTATAGCAATTTCGTATAAAAGACTAAAAGAAAAACCTAGTGTTAAAATACTCCAGTCTCCACGCACCGCCCAATTTTTATAAATAATCCACGCGGTAGCACTACGCTCTATGTAAATAAAAAGAAAAAAAAAGTGCGTAAAACAAAACTGACGATACCGTATAAATATTCAACCATCATTTCCGCGATCGCACGCATTGTTTAATAATACATATACAATCTATATGTCATGTAATTGGTGAATTGGTGGTGGATCGGCTGTACAGCTTGTAGTCTCAAGCAGATGATTACGAGTTCGGTTCTCACTCGAGGAAAAAACATATATAAGCATACAACCGACGTAGCATTCACATATCTAGACACGAATTCAATAAAACATTTATGTCTTAATAGGATAAATAGTAAATCCAATAAATCCGGATATATTAATTCAATTGTTAAACTTGCTTAGGTTTATTCCTACAATTTTTTTAGCAGCTTCGTGCTTCCATGTAGCAGGATGGAGGGATCTTACTATTAAGACTCTCCATACCCCACTTTCGGGTTGAGTGACAGAACTCTACACAAACACAAAACTTTATCTATAAGATGAGAAAATAAAATATTCATAATCAAACATGATAAACATGTTAACAGTATACAATATAGTTTTTTTTCCATTATTTACTTCTTTTAAAAGTTAGAAAGTCCATACAGCCATAATAGAGACGTTAAAAAGATCGAATATTTATGAATCAGTGTAAATGGGTATTCAGCAGTTAGTTATAGACCATTGTTGGAGCTTGTAATTGTATTTTTTTTATTATGTCAACATCACATGTATCATTAACTTTTTGTTGAAGTAGAACAAGAAATAGATTTTCCTACTACTACATTAGTAGAGATTCTATGTTACTTTTTATTTTACTTGGATTGTTATGTCTTATTCTTATCTTTTTTTAGCTTCACGCTGTATTCCGCACATATCAGGTTAGGTAGAGGTAAGCAAATGTTAAGACATTCTCATTAATACATTTTCGTTCTCTACATTTTATTGTATAGCGAAATTGAACGCCGTGCTTTGCTTCATTAGCAGAGTGGGGGGTTGAAAATTTGAAATTAAAAATCCCACAACCTGTCGCATTTACAGCCGTACGCTTGTGCCCCTGCGTTAAGATTGGTCAAAGGAAACCATACATACGAAAATCAGATTACGTACTCGTATGTATAGAATGTCCCATAATAAATGCAAGGCTTGAATTTTCAGCTATAAATTAGATTTTTTTTCAGTAACTTATTGTTAACCGTAAAAAAGAACAGTTTGGTTCTTGAAAACTTTTTGAAATTGATGTTTTTGGAAATAAGCGTAGTATATGCACAATTTTGTGTAAACGCGACAGTCATGGCACACAAATATAAAAAAATTAATTTTCTCTCTTGTAACAAATAATCAAAGCGCCGCGTTGAGATTTAAACGCATGTCTCAAAAATTATTCGGAAACTGAGAAACACAGTGTCTTATCACTATGTTCCCTCTGCCTACACTGCTATATACCGGATACAGCGTAAAGCAAAAAATAATAAATAAATCACTTTAGTACATCTAACAACAATACATCCGAGCACGTGTCCGCCATCGTCCAAGTACGTGAAAGTGAATCTAATTCAACAATCACAATGTTAGAAACTCGATAAAAATATCAAAACCGATACAGATACAGCATCGACTACCTGTCGTTTGAGCGAATTGGAGGTTTGTTCCGCTTGGTACTTCTTACTGATCTTGTTTGATACAAGAAATCATTTAAATTAATTATTTTAATACTGGTAGGTAACCAACTGATATATGGAACGTGACGTTAAATTCCGCAGTTCATTACGGAATATCTTAAAAATAGGAAATGGAGTGTCTTAGCACTAGGTTCCCTCTGTATACTCTGCTGCTATACGGGATAAAGCTTAAAACTGTTTTTTTTTTCTTTTCTTAAGTATAGTAATAATATACTTAAATATGTTGTATTCATTCATATACTTAAATATATCTATTGTAATAGAATTTATTCACATCTCGACAGCTGCATACTGTAAAATATCTATAAATATCACTTTCATTTTTAATTGTAACTGCTAGCCCAATTTTTTAAAACAAACTTGCTGGATTTCAACATCTATATCGATATTGATATTTTAGAACAAGCTGAATAAATAATTGCTACATACAATTATTAATATAAGTATATTTACTTGTCCTCAATTAAGACCAGACTTATTAAATATATTGCATTAATAAAAATAATTAAAATGTATAGTTTAAATTGTGACGAATTGTATGTTTTTATGTATTTATAGGTAATAAAGGCGATCAGCTCAGCATCTGAATGTAAACACAATGGTTGTCGGTTCAATCTGGAAAATGAAATGTCAATATGTAATGTCTAGCAAAGTAGGAATCGGAATGTCTTAATACTAGCATTCATTTGTATATGCCATTTTTTGCTTTCTTACACTGTAGGTAAGTAAGCTAAAAAATATCTGAAAAAATAATATATTTTGATAACAGAACAAAGTGAAACGAATTCAAGTATGAAATCCATTATACCGACGTAGATATATATGGCATTGACTTATTATTACACGGTCGCATCGTATTTATTGAGAGCTTACCGGATATGTATGATAAGATTTGTTTTAAATATCTATATATATAATGAAAAGAGAACCTAGTGTTAAGACACTCCGTTCTCTTCTTTCTGTCGATTTTAGAGATATTGAGCGTTGGATAGCGGAACTCAAAGTCGTATAGGTATATAAATAAAAACACTTTGTTGTTTTTTATATTATTTAGACATGGTTAAACATTATAATAACTATGTACATACTAAAAATGTATTTCGATGTTTAATTTCTATAGGCACTTAATTATTAAGTAAGGACCGACATACATTGCTGTTTAGAGTTTGATTTTTATTTTTTTATTTAAATATTCTTTAGATATTGCCCGTCCAGTATTGGAACTCAAGATCGTGCTTTGTCATGTTACTAGACCGAAGAAATTAAATTAGTGCATTGCGCTGTATGGGAATCGAACTTACCATCGTTGCGACAACGAGTTGACAACGAATCAACAGTGACAGCGTCGAGCTTAAATTTTAATAAATCAAGTGTGTACAAATATTTCTTACAAAAAACTACATTTAAATCTATGAGAGAGCTGTTAGACTTAGACCTATAAAGCATTCTACAGTGAGAGTTTTGGAAGTTAACCAATTGTTGTATGGCTTGAATCCAAAAAGCTGTATAATACTCATTACTTAGTGAAAAATTATTAATTTGAATATTACATTTATTATCGTGTGAATTCCATTCCCAGTCGAAGGATATTTATCACCCTAGAAAATAGGGTGAAATGTCGAATTTTATAAATCAATTCAATTGTGAAATTCTTTCTGACACTTTTCGTTCATAGTCATGAATCGTTTTCATCTATGAATGAAAATGGCATCTCAAGATCGATACATACGAACCTAAGTTCCTACTTCTACGATAGAAGATGGATCGTCCGTAGCTGAAAAAAACTGGACAAGCGCGAATCGTGCTCGCCCACCGAGGGTTCCGTATAATTAGTGCGTCATAAAAAATGAATAAAGTATGTATTGGAATATGCACACCGAGCCCTTTCATCTGATACCTTCCTTGAAATAGCAACTTTAATACCGAATTTTACCCCCTTTTAAGTCTATTATTTTTTAGGCTAATAACCACAAAATATATAGTTTTCAGTTTTATTCCTGAACTAGTACTACCTGTAGATGGTGGCTGCCAAATTACATTATTCGAGGTAAACCGGAAGTCCCATAATAATTTTGATTCTTTTTATAGTGAAATACGTGTTTTTTGTAATATTAACAGCCATATCTTTATTTTAAGTAAATATAGAAATAGGATTTTTTCAGGAAATCAGGCGGAATTTGAGTATATGGTTTGAATTTCAACTCGATATCTCTAATAGTAAAGCAAAAAAGTAAAGGTTCTTGACTGACAAACAGACAGACAGAGAGATGGGCGGACTAACTGGATCTTATAAGGGTTTCTTTGTCAATTAAAAGAGGGCAAACTTTAATATTAAGGCCGGTTAGTTCAAGTGAGCTTAATAGCTCTTCTTTCATCTAATGCTAATGCATTAGATGAAAGAGCTCTGGCTAAGCTAAGCTCGAATTCCAGGAAATACTCGAGACCTCCAATTTTTATACGGAACTCTCGATGGGGGAGCCCGACTTGCGCTTGTCCGCTTTTTTTTTTCTTAAACATATTCTCCCAAATTAAGATTGAACATGTGACCGTCATCTATGGACAGACATCACTCTAACATGCCATTACAGTGTCGTATGCTATTAATGTGCACTAAATAAGTTACTTAGCTTGTTTTCACGTCGTAGAAATGAATACTTGCTTAATGGAACTTATGTATATCATTATATTAGATTTTATATTACCAACGTTCATCATTCATCGTTTGTCATATTATAGATATACTACTAGAATAATTAATGTTTTTGTTATTAATTATAAATAATAATTATAATAAAATAAATATATATTTTTAATACAGTATGTTTTGTAGTCGAAAATACTTTTCAATGTTTATAGTTTTTTTGTATTGTTTTGTTCTTTTTCCCCGGTAAGGCATAGTGCGAACTTAGATTTAGCCAGTCAAGACCTTATGGGATAAACGTTCGTAAACGGAGTGACCTTTGTGTAGGATTCTCTCGCCCTATCTCGCAAAATACGAAAACAGATAAAAATATAAAAATAATTTAAATTGTATTTATATGTTTTTTTAGTTTTAGAAATCTGCGATTCTAGTGTAAAGACACTCCGTTTGCATTAAGGCACTTCCCCACTTTCCTCCGAATTTTGGCGGTATTGCGTGTGGAGTATTTATATGTGAAGCCTATATACGTACAATTTTCATCTAAAGCTTTTACATAAAATAAATCTACTTTCTGGAAAGTAATACCTAACAAGTACAATCCGATAACAACTGTAATTTTAAATAAAATCATCGCTAGAGGTGCCATTTCTAAAATAATACAATTTCTCCTATTTACTTATAAAGGCATTCTTGTTTGTTCCTACAGATCAATGAAAATCAATGTAAAACTTATATTAGAAATTTATTATTTATTTATATATATAGAATACATTAATATTAGATCGATAGGATCTGCTACCGGCTAAAAGACACATCGCGGAACTGCCTGGATTAAACACGGTATTAGCTTCCGCCATTTAACATGCAATGTTTTAATACCTTGTGTTATCACTTGTGTGTATATATAAAAATATGTATGTGTATATGTAAAAAAATAAAAATTATAGGATAAAAAAATTACCTCTAGGACTGTAAGCTTCACACGCAAAAACACCAAAAATCAAAATTATGCAGGCAACACTCTTGAAAACACATAAATTACTCATTTTGTGACCACAAAAACATAACATCACGCTGTATACAATATTTCACTAAAGTTTAATTATTTTTTTTCGGTAAAAGTATCTGAACGCATGACATTTGACGTTTATTATTTTTTTTTTCGGTTCGCGCGCGAAAACTGTCCGTATCGGCCGCGGTCTGAATTAGAAATGATAGGAAAAAAGAGCTCACCATTATAGATAGTGTTTTTACTTTTTTCCGCTATAACGACACCGGCGCCTGTACGGCTGTATCCCCACTGGGAAACGGTGGGGCTAACAACTTGTGGTACTGCTACTAATATTAGCGCCAAAGCTTACTTAAATTACAAAATTAATATTCAAATATATTTATATTTTATAGAAACACCGTTTTTATTTAATTTCTAGTATAAGTATATCCCATACTAGAAACTTTTCAATCAAGCTATCTTGATTTTTAAACAATTCTATAGCAATCTGTCTAGATGAGATGAGGCATAGATAATAAAAATAATAATATTATTTTCACATTTACCTTGTATTCTGCATATAGAAGGGTACAGAGGGTTCCTAGTGCAAAGACACTTCGTTCCCTTTCTCCCGCCATGTCTTATTCTTCCTGTCCCAGAGTCGAACCCACAACCGTCGCATCTACAGTCAGACGCTGCACCACGATGGAAATTTATAGTTTTATAAAGAAAATGTTACCAACATCTGTCGATAGAGAGTGAAATGATTACGCGCGTGTTGTTGCATTTGTTACATGGCCGCGTACGAGACGCGAGTAAACATACGGATATTACGTTCGAATAGATAAATATTATTAATTTACATAGTTTATTTAAGTAATGACTTTGGGCGAGAGGTTGATTAGTAATGTGATGGTTATGGGTTCAAATTCTTATTTTTGTATTCGGACCTGGTAGGCAAAACGAATTTAGTGTTAAGACACTCGCACTTGTTTTCCCAATAATGAGAGATCGTGAGTGCTGTATAACCAGTTGGAGAAAAAATATCTATAATAATAATACTGATCGAAGTCTGTACATGGAAGACAGAAATATCTGTTGTTAGGCATTTATTAACGTCAATTTATCAGAACGAAAATGATTTATAAAACTTTTTTTCTGTGTTTGTACACGGTAATCTCAGAAACGATTTAAATGCATTTTTTACTATAGTATGTTGACGAATTCCTCTTAACATTGGTCTTTTTTTTATTAGATTTTTTTTAGTTCAATCGGTTCATAAATTATTTTGTTTAAAAAAATATAAATAACTTGTCTTCTAAATAACGTGTCTTAGGTGTCTATAGGCTGAAGCTGTCGATTTCAATGTTTAAATATTTTCTTTAAACGATACTGTTATTGGAACATTAATGTTATTCCGATTAGCAAATAAATAAAATTTGTGTAGTCTAAGCAGGCGAAGCCGCGAGCGGGTCGTAATTAAAGTAATAAAATGATTTCGTCATTCAATTCCAAATACCAGTCGTGGCACATGGACACAAGGGTGTTAACTCAACAGGTTATGGGATCGATACACTGGATTCGAATAAATAAAATATTTAATATTTTCATTTCTTCGTTCTTCTTCAGTCGGGGGAAAATGGGAAACAGCTAGCACTTAGCGGTCCGAGGTATTAAAATGATGTGTTACATATATACAGCGTTTAGTTACATCTATTTGACTATGTGTTAATTCGGCAGAAAGTGGGGAAAAGAGTGTCTTAACACTAGGTTCCCTCTGCCTACCCTGCTGTGTGCGGGATACAGCGTGAAGCTAATTTAATTTAATTTATTTTTATTTGACTATGCGGGCGAAGCCGCAGGAAAATGCTAGTATTAGTTATAAAGTAAGTACACAATCTGGTTACGCGCGGTAATCATTTCACTCTCTATAGATGTCATTAACATCGTTATATTATCCGTTGAGTACAAAAGGAAGAAGTCATTACAAACAGTGTACAGCATTAAAGTTGTTTTATATTATATCAAACATAACCAAAAAAGGCTAGTCGTTGCGCAGGAGCATAGGCATGCGACTGTCACCGCGACAGGTCGTGGATTCGATTCCCACTCGAGGAAATGAAATATAAAATGTTTTCATTTTTCTCGTTCTGATAAAGAGACAAAGTGCGCCGTTGAGTTCACACAATATTTCCAGAATTCACCGGTAAGCTCAAGTCTTAGGTTTCCTCTGTCTACGCTACTACCTATGTGCGGTGTAAAATGTTAGTTAAAACAATCTTGTTTAATCAGTTCTTCAATTTTCACGATTATTACACATTTTAAATGAAACTATTTTAACCGGATTAATCGCGTATATTTTGTATTTTTATACATTTTTGGAAACCCGACGTTTTGGACACTTTGCAGTAGTCCGTGGTCACACGCGGCGGTAGACTGAGGTGGCATTCGTCTGTCAGTTGACATAATTATTATATCAAACTACCGCCAACGATTTCTTAATTGCCTCGCGTACTGCCCTGGATTCCTGCATAATAAGCTGATAGTATCTTGCCCTCTGGTATGGTGGGTTTGAGACTTCAATGATTTTATGAGTGGATGGTAGGACGTTTCTCTATTGAAATTAGGTCTGTTTTTGTATTTCAATAGCCTCGCGGATTATACTAGGAATGTATCTGTTTTCCTTGGCGACTATTTGGGGTTTATCAAATCTAATGTAGTGGCTGGATTAATCCACAGTATGCTCGTTAAAATCTTGTTTAAACAAGTTATAATAAGCATATAAAAATATCGATGTAGTTGTTAAAAAGAACTTATAGCTTAGTAGTCAGAGCAAAGGAAAAGTGTTATAAGGAAGTGGTCGGGACTTTTTAACTATCAATTATTACTGCTTAAAAAGTCATAAAAACTTTATGTATTGCCAAAAGATAGCTCTACGCAATGGTGTTTTGATAAAAATAAAAATTTGTAAAATAATTCCTTACTATAAACATTTCACACTAACAACATAAATAAGCAGCACGTTCAAATCCTACTCTACCCTTCTTATAAAAAAAATGTTTGGTATACATACCAATATTTTTACACTTTCTCGCATCTCTACTACGTATGGGTACAGTAGGGTAGTAAAGGGAACCTAGTGTTAAAAGTATCCATTCTCCGTCATTACCGTAAAACCATACGCTCATAACAACTTTCCAATTATTTTAAAATTGAACTACTTATATATATAATTATTATCATAAAAATACTTTTTGCTAAAGTATTTAAAACGATATTAATATTGTTTGTCCTTTTAAAGATTTAATTACCTACAGCTTAATTGTGCATTGTATGAAGCCAAACATAAAATATGGTTTTTATTAAAATAAAAAGCAATATTTACGACGAAATAACCTTTCACTGTGTTTATTCTGCCTAAATCAGCAAATTTAAAAGAATAATAAAGCTCTTGCTTATTATTTTAGTTTAATGTAAAAAGTTTACCAAACTATATTTAAAAGCCAGTCGTGGTGCAGGGGCCCAAACGTGTGACTGGAAACGCAACAGATTGGCGGTTCGATTCCCACTCAAGGACATGAAATATTTATAATTTTCATTCTCATCGCTGTGGTAACTAGTCAGGCGTTGAGTTCCGCCACTCAACATGCATTGCTTCCAGAATTCGGCGGAAATTAGGGTACGGAAATATGGAAAGGTTCCTGCTACGCCCGGGATATATATAACGTGAAGATAAAAAAATCTATTTTTAATACTTATAATAATAACTCACTTACAGTAATCTTACTTCCGACATTAATACACTTCACCCATTGAAAATATTTATACTTAAAGTGAAAACCGGAAATCAATTTATAAAGATACGGCTCACTCTGCATTGTATTTTCTATAATTTAAACTAAGAAAACCGGCCAAGTGCGAGTCGGACACACGCACGAAGATTTCCATATCATTATTAAAAAGGTACAACTAAATCACTTTTGTTAAACATATATGAGCCCCCTAAATATTTATTTTATGTCTTTTGCTAAGTGGATAGAAAAATACATAATTTGTGAAAATTATATACGGCCTAGTTACATACGGACAGACAAACGGACAGCGGAGTTTTAGCAATAGTGTCTCATTTTACACTTTGGGAACCCTAATAAAAACCAGCTTCGCAGAATAGGATAGACAAAAACGATCTACTGTGACAAAGACAATGTAGTGTCACAACAATCCATTCTTCCCTAATGAAACATTGTGTACTGTGTGGAACTTAACGCCGTGCTTTGTCTTGTCAAATAAAAATAAAGAATTGAGATGAACTTTCAACTAACACCCACATTTATAGACAGACACTGATCCACTAAGAATACATTTTAAATAGAAATCGTCCTTTTGGTTTTTAACCTACAGCTGGAGGGTAGACGGCCAAGTAGTTTAGCTAAGTCCTACAAACATACGACATTGATTTAAACAGACAGAAAGACAGACGGCGCCCATTTACTTAATTCCGTTATAAGTATACGAAAATAAGACAAATTCATTCTTTATATCAGTAAACTTTTAATGTATAATTTTGCCTTTTACCATACATTCTTTTTAAGTCGCGTCGACGTCGAAATTCTTATAAAGGAAACTGAATTCCAGAATTCCCAAGTTTATATTTTATGCAAATATAATTTGTTAAGACGATAATAATGTTTATTTAGAAAAAAAAATATAAGCATATTTTTGAGTGATTTTTTTAATATTTTTTTTTATCCTGCACACAAAAAGATCCTTTCTGACAACTTATTATTAGCAAACACTCCACTTTTCGACCATTTTTTAATGTATTGGGTAATATAATTACCGAAACTCAACGCCACGTTATCTTGTTACCAGAACAAGGATATGAAGATCGTTCATCGCCTGGATGGGAATCGAACTCACAACCATCGCGTTGTACAGTCACACGCCGTAACACTGCGCTATGACGGCCTTGTCTTTATACCGCCATCTATTAGTTAAGTGATATATTTCTTCCATAAAAACGTAACTTATAATTTTATACCGCCATCTTACGACAGCCTTTCCAACTTAAAAGAATAAATCGATACTTAACTCTGTGTTTCTTAAATCCACCGCTAGGGGCGCTGTTGTGCTGAACGAGTTTATAAAATATCTACTATCTCTGTCTAATAAACAAAAATTATCATTGTTAGAAAGAGACAGAAGATAGTAGTCAAACAGTAAGTCAATAAACTTGTTGTGATGTCAGACGTCAGTTGCAAATGCAATACCACCGTGGCGTGTGGATTTAAGTTTGTTTAATTTTTAAGTTAAAATTAAGTTTACGTTTGAGTTACACATAAAAATAATCGAATTATCAGTGAAATTACTTTCTGTGTTGATTTACCAATTGTTTAGTGTTATTTGAGAAGATATCGTGCGATAAAAGTTGTAAATTGTAACGGTAGTTACTAAACTTGTGAATTTTGAGACACACCTCGATGTAGGCTGCGACGCGGAAGGAGCAACTGCAGTCATGTGGAAATTTTGAATATCCATTTTGTAAATATTGTAAGTATTTTGTATTTTTTCTTTTATCTTTACTCTGTATCCCACATATATTATAGTAGACAGAGAGAACGTAGTGTTCAGACATTTTGTTCCCCAGCTTCATGCACCGCCCAAGTTGAGTGATAGAGTTCAACGCCGAGCTTTATCTTGTAACTAAAGCGAGGATATGAATGTAATTTATAACCCTGAGCGGAATTCGAGCCCACTATCATCGCGTTTACAGTCAGATGCTGTGCCTTTACATCACGATGACCTTTATATAGCGTCCAAAATATATTTAAATATAAAAAATATTAAAATAAATGCTTTATTTACATAAATGTATAAAGGTTCTAATTCCTCTCCGCGTATCTTCTTTATCTAATAATAACTATCTAACTACGGCATCATCAGGAAATCTTTACTGGTTTCCTATACAAAAACTATATGCCAATTCCATACATATTCTATTACCGTCAAGTCACCATATAAATATACACTCATGGCTGGAGCTATTTACATTATCGTAATGTCAGTTAAGTAACAATTACCTATAATTAATGAATATTAATAGGAAATATCTGTCTTTAATTATTTCTTTGATTTTAATCGTCTTTATTTGTTTCGAGTCATTTAAATTATATAGCGACGAGGTAACCAGGCAAAAGCGCAGCGTTGAGTTTCGCCACTAAACACCTGCCTACCCTGCCATGCGGGATACAGCGTGAAGCAAACACAAGTTTATAGCTGTTGATGGTTCGATCCCGCAGGGAAATAAATTATTTTAGTTTTCCGACTCTTATAAGACAATGATGGCGTTTAGTTCCGCCACCTAAAACGGAATGTCTTTCATTTGGGTGAAAAGTGGAGAATAGACTGTTGACACTATGTTGACTGTTGACACTAAAAAATAAGCACTCTTTTGCCTATGCTGTAAACAAAACAGAGCATAAGTATTTATTAGTCATTTAAACTTAAATATCTAGTTATATACAATAAAAATAATTAACTACTTCGTGTTTTTTCCCGCATTGCAAGGAAGGCAGGGGAACCTAGTTATAAAACACTCCGTTCCCCACTTTCCTGATATTTAAATTATTATTCATCTTCCCGCTGTGATAGAAAATTCGAAGCGATGAGTTCCGTCATGTAACACGCATTGTCTCGAAAATCGAGCGAAAAGTGAGTAACGAAGTGTTCTAACTTTAGGTTTCTCCTTGCTATATGCAGGATACAATCAAAATACTCATAACATTTTTTTCCTTAAGACATGTAAAATCTACCGTACATATTTAAAAGATACCGTTACATTTTTTATCTAAAAAGAAAATACATGGTATAGGAACGTATTAGATAAGTTACATCATCGAGGCACAGTTAGTTTCTTACTTAACACGTTGGCTGTGGATTCAAATCTCAAATAGTTCCCTTATAGATATAATTATAATCAAGAAATGCAAGATGATGAAAACACAGGTACATTCAATATCTCTGAGTTTCTTAACAATAAGTAAAGAAGTGTCTCCGGCCAATTTTCGAGATAGTCTGTTGAGTGGCGTAACTCAACGCCCTAGATTGTTTACCAGAGCGGTGCATTGCAAATAATGAATTTCTCGAACTAGGAATCGAATCCACGATCATCGCGTTTAATGTCAAACGCTGCGTTGCCTCACTTTAATGACGGCCTCTATCTATTATGATTATAAAAAATAACGTAAAATTTAAAAACGAATACTTAGTCAACTAAAAAAAACTTAAGCAACACATAACAGTATCAAAATATTCTCAGAAGACAAGGCTAAACTATTGCAATCGCCTCTTACTGTGTCAATGAAGCGACAACTTTAAAGTAAGATTTATATTTTTTAAAAATCGTTTAATATTATTAATATAAAATTTTCGGAATTCAATTACGCCATTAAACACGGGATGTTTTAAAAATTGGATGGTGCGTGTGGAATGGATTGTCTTACTACTAGGTTCCCTCGCTAGGTTTCCTTCCCTGCTATATGCGAGATACAGCATAAATAAATTAATCTTGCGGGATCGTGCGAGATACATATACAACGTAGAGCCATTCGAATCATTGGCCCAATGATCTGTGAGAGGCTTGACACTTTGGCTTTGCGTAGAGACATCTCGCTGTGCGTTCTCTACCGCAGTTAGGTATCATGGGGAGTGTTCTGAAGAATTGTTTGACCTGTTACCTGTCGCCGAATTTTCTAACCGCAAAGTACGTCACAAGCTAAAATATCATCTACACCACTGTGCGGTTTCGTAGGAACTTCCTTCCACGCGCCACGTGACTGTGGAATGGCCTACCCGCGGCAGTGTTTCCAGGTCGATATGACATGGGTACCTTCAAAAAGCGCGTCTATCTCCACCTTAAAGGCCGGCAACGCACCTGTAGCTCCTCTGGTGTTGCACGGGGTCGTGGGCGGCGGTAATCACTTACCATCAGGTGACCCGAACGCTCGTTTGCCTTGTCCTTTTCCATAAAAAAAAAATAAGAGTCGCACACTAGTGACATGTCACTTTGTTTCCCCGCCTTTGAAGATTATAGACTGTGAATGCGTAAGGATCCTGGACTCAACTCTCAACTCCATTTTATATAACCTGATCGAAGCAACGTATACAACTATGTATTTCATTTTCGATAAAAATTGTAATTTTTATATAGAAGTGTGAAATTAAAAAATATAGTTTGATCATACATACATGTTTCTATGGTTGTGCAAATAAAACAAAACTATTTAGATTTTTGTATTCCTAAAACTGTATTTTTTATCATATCAGCCAGTGAGGCCAATAGTAGAGCAGGAGCAAAAGTTGTAGGCTCCTCAAGAAAATGAAATATTTCTTTTTTTCATTTCGTCTATGGTAAGCCAAGCGCGGCGTTGAGTACCGCCACTCTTCGTGCAATATCTCTAGAAGCGGCGGAAAGTGGGAAACGGTAGTGTTTTAATGGAAATGTCATCATACGAAGTTCCCTTGCTACGTGCAGGATATCAGCCGTCGGAGGATTAGTAAGCGTAGGAGTAGGAGGGCTTTATCTGTATGTAATATATTTTTTCCCAGAAATTTATTTGAATCTGCAACCATTCTGTAAAACTGTAAAATTTTTAAGGTCAATAGTTCCACAATGGTGTCAAGTGTATTTTTTATTATTTTGATATTACTTTAAGTAATCTTGAGACGTAAAACTCATAATAATTACTAATTAAAACTTAAGTAATAATTATAATTAGCGATTAACTAAACTATTTGGTAACTTGATAAATATTTCTTAATTAACTTAAATAATCGACGTCTCTGAGAGCGGATATACTTAATATTTTTTATATATTTCTAATAATACTTTTTAAAAAAGTATTATCGAAATGAGGCCGGTCGTGGCGCAGCGGCACGACCTGTGACCTGTGACTGCAAAACCGACTGGTTGTGGGTTCGATCCCCACTCAAGGAGATGAAATATTTACTAAAATTTATATTTCCATTTCTTCGCTCTGGTGTTGAGGTTAAGCGCGGCGTTGAGTTCTGCCACTCAACACGCAATACCTCCAGAATTCGGCAGAAAGTGGGGAACGGAGTGTTTTAACACAAGGTTCCCTCTGCCCACCCTGCTTTGTGCGGGATACAGCGTGAAGCTAATTTAATTAATTTATTTTTTTATTATCGAAATAAAAGTATAGAAAGTATTATTAGTAAGTAGTATTTCGAGGCCAGTCGTGGCGCAGAGGCACACAGTGTGAGTGTAAAACCGACTGGTTGTGGGTTCGATCCCCCTAAAATAAATATTTACTTTAATTTATATTTCCATTTCTTCGCTCTGGTGTCGAGGTTGAGCGTGGCGTTGAGTTCTGCCACTCAACAAGCAACGCCTCCAGAATTTGGCAGAAAGTGATGAACGGAGTGTCTTAACACTAGGTTCCCTCGGCATAACCTGCTGTGTGTGTGCGAGATAAGTACATCGTGAAGCTGATTGATTATTAATTAATTTATTAGACATTTAAACAGCAACCAATTTATAATTTTTTTATATAAAGCCTTATATTTTAGAAGCACTCGTGGCGCAACGCACATTGTCAATTGTAAACGCGACTATTACGAGTTCAATTCCAATTCGGTGGAACGATTTTTTTTTCACTATCTTGCTCTTGTAATAAGAAAAAACGCGGCGTTGGTTTCCGCTACTTATCACACAATGTCTCGAAAATTGGAATTTTGGAATCGGAAAGTGGTAAACGGGGTGTCTTACCACTAAGTTTCCTCTGCCGACCTCGCTATATACAGCATACAGTGTAATTTATTTATATTGTGAAATATATTATTTTTTAATAATATTTTATGAAATATCTCTTTTTTTTTAGTAGTTTAATGTGAAAATGGCATCCAATTTGCTCCAATAGTTTTCTTTTCACATTTACTAAACTTACTAAATAAACTTATAAAGGTTCCCTAGTTGTTATTGTTTTTTACTTATTTTATGTAAATAAAATGTATCTTGTATAAATAATATCTTGAGGCCAGTCGTGAGACAGTAACGTGAACTGTAAACGTGGCAGGTTGTGAGTTCGATTCCCACTGGAGGAAAAGAAATATTTTCATTTCAATTCACCATTTGCCACCCAATTTTGGAGGCATTGATTGTTGAATGGCGTTGTTCGTTACCAGAGCGAAGAAATTAAAATTTTCAAAATGTAATTTCCTCGAGTGAGAATAGAACCCATACATAACCTGCCGCGTTTACACTCACACGCTTGTGCCCTTGCGCCACAACTGGCTTCTATTATTATTTATACATATAAAATTAAATTTACGCATATTTTATTAAACAAACTAGTGATGTCCTTGTAAGATCTGCGTTACGTGACATTTAAAACACACAGTGACTAAATCGTGACTCGAACAACGGTCCTTTTCACTAATTTCAATATATGAACAGATACATATATCAGCATCCGCTTGATCTAGTTTAAATACATGACTGAAATAATAATTAACTATAAATAATTTTGATTTTGTTGACTAACATCTATTTAAGGTCGTTTATTTTTTAATATTACCTATTTATTTTATTATTAAGTTTAAAATATTTGGGGCCGTTGTAGCGCAACACTACGGCGTCTGACTGTAAATGTGCCGGTAGCAACTTCGCTTACCGTTTGGGGGAATTAATTATTTTATTTCCTCGTTCCGGTAACGAGACAAAGTACGTCGTTGAGTTCCGCTACTCAAAGCGCAAAATATCGAAATTTGGATGGTGCGTGGGGAACGTGTTCTCACATTGGGTTCCCTCTGCCTACCCAGCTGTATATATATCCGTGATACAGCGTGAAGCAAAAAAAAAACAAAAAGAATATTATTTTTCAATGCTGATCGTATCTAAGTTTCCAAGGTATGCTTTCCACGTGCACGGTAGCCAGTTGTTAGCAGATAAAAGTAGAGAGTACAGGCGACCTTGCGTAAAGGTCCGCCATTCTCAACCAGTTTGTCACGAACAGACCGGAATGAATCATTTTATAATATTAAATGTATTATATGTATTATATTATAATTTTATATAAACAAATATTTTGAGGCCAGTCGTGGCGCAGCGGCACGAAGTGTGACTGTAAAACCGACTGGTTGTAGGTTCGATCTCCATTCGATGAGATGAAATATTTACTTAAATTTATATTTCCATTTCTTCGCTCTGGTGTCGAGGTTAAGTGCGGCGTTGAGTTCCGCCACTCAACACGCAATGCCTCCAAACTCGGTGGAAAGTGGGGAACGGAGTGTCTTTACACTAAGTTCCCTCTGCCTACCCTGCTGTGTACGGGATACAGCGTGAAGCTGATTTATTTATTTTTTATTATAATTTTATATAAACAAATATTTTGTAAACACTAATCGTCGTCCGCAACTCTTCTTGTGTGGTCAGTTTAATGGAAACTTATATTCGTTTTCGTATATTTCGAGAAATCCTCTCTTAGAGCTCTCCTAGACTAAACTTCCTAAGTTCAATAGTTTCGTCTGTATGTTTGTCTGTCACTGTCAGCCACTTAGTAACGGATAAGTCAATGATTGGTGGAAACTTTCTTTTTAATACTTACAAAAAAGTACATAAGTCGAAATAAATGAAAATATCGTCGTGATCGATCGTATCGTGATCGTCGTGGGTTTTGCTCAATCGATATTGACTTTATGAACCGATATGATTTGACTGTAAAAATAAAATCAGCTTCACGCTTTATCCCGCACGTTCTGCGTGCGGGGTAAAGCGGTACATAGTGCTAAAACACTTTGTTCCCTACTTTTCACCTATTTTTTGCCTGTTAAGTGTTGGAATTCTACGCCGGGCTTTATGTCATGGTGCCAGCGCGGAGAAATGAAAATATTAATAAATAATGGCATGTATAAAGAGGTTGATGACAGTGGACGAGGCGAAAGAGGTATGTAGAGACCGTGGCGCTCCGTTCTCTCTGACTACCCCGCAAGGGATAAAGCGTGAAGCTAAGTTAAGTTACGTTTATTAAATAATATTCATTATGTCGAATGGGGGTAGAACCCACAACCGTCGCGTTACAGTCACACACTTCTGACACTTATGATATGACCCAATAAAGACAATAAACGCATTAATATATTTTTTTAAATAATATAAATTTATAATAAGTATTTGTAATAATAATAAGACGAAAAACATATAAGTCACATTAAATAATATATTACTAAACAAAATTTGGTCATATGTAATTAGACATAGTTTCGTTTTTAAAACAGGTTTCCAAATAAAAACCAGGTGAAGGACCGTGATACCGTCCGATTCAAGTAAATATCTAACATATAACTATTATTATTTTTTTATAAGAGATGTCGTCGTGGCGCAGCGGCACTGTATCGGACTAGTAAATGCGATGGTTGTGGATTCGATTCCCACTTGGGGAAAGTAATTAATTTTCATTTCTTCGTTCTGGTAAGAACACAAAGTGCGTTGTCTCGAAATTTGGGCAGAGCGTGGGGAACGGAGTGTCTTAACACTAAGTTCTCTCTGCATACCCTGTTGTACGTTGGCTATAATTAAGAAGCTGAAATAATATTTTTTTAACTTCGTATGTTGTATGGTTAGTTAGGTTGAGAGATGGAAAATAGTGTTAAGACACTCTTGGGTGGCGGGCAATATGAATTATAAGCCATCAACTACTGACCCAGTAATTCTCAATTTTAGTATTATTTCTTTTAGCTCACTCTGTGTCCTGGAAAACTAGATGCCAGAAAACCTAGTGTTAAGACACTTCCACTATCCGAATTTTCGAGGCATTGTATGTTGAGCTTCGCGCTTTGCCTTGCTACCAGAACGTGGAAATTATATTATTAAATATTTCACTCTCCCCAGTAGAAATCAAACTCGCAATCGTCGTGTTGACGACAGCCTCAAACTATAAACTTTAACTAACTTTAGATATTATTATAATTGAAAACAAAATGTTTCTATAAACAGACACAAACGCATGTTTCAGTTCGTTACACTTTGAATCATATAAGTGGTTACTCCGTACGTACTTGTGTTCCAGTGCGTTATTTTTACTTTTTATTGCTATTTATATTTATAAAGTATATCTAGAATACAATATACTGTATACTTTGAACTGACAAAAAGACCAGAGATGATATTATAATTTTCTCTTTTAATTCTTTTAATTTTCACGCTATCTCCCGCATACAGCAGGATAGGCAAAGGGAACCTAGCGTCAAGACACTCTTATCACCTTCCCACCAATTATTAAGTAAATAACACATTAAAAATATTTAGCAAGTCTTTATGCATAATAATGGCATAATATTATGTTTAACATTTTAAGACTTCGACCGTTAAGTAAATTAGGAATTTTATTGCTATTTTTTGTGTGTTAAAAGTTCATGGTCTTAAATTTCTGTTTTGATTATAATATTACAAACACATATTTAAATATAAACTATGACATCAATTTCAGTTTACTTCCTACTGTTTTAGTTTACATTGCTTCAAACTTGCTTCTATTTTAATATATTATAATAAATTATTAATTTGAGGCCGTCGTGGCGCAGGTTGCGACTGCGAACGCGACGGTTGTGGGTTCTATTCCTACTCGTGGGAATTAAATATATTTTCGCTCTGGAAAGGAGGCATGGCGATTGGTTTCGCTACACAACACAATGCTTCCAGAATTGAGTGTTGTGTTTTAACACTAGGTTCCTATACTCTATTCACGGATCCATGAGATAAAAGATAAAAATGTTATAATAATTTGATTTATTAAAATTATTATGTCATTTTTATTATATTAATGTATTAAAATTTTCAAATTTTATAAAATGACACATGTACCTACAACGTGCAAGTTTATAAAATTTAAAGTGAAAAGAAACGAATACAATAATCAAAAATTAAGATTCTCAAAAATGAAGAATCTTAATTTTTGTAAAAATCAAATTTTAAACCTAATAATGTTTCTCTTAACCCCATTTAGCGGAATCATAAATACCATAAATTATTTTCTTAATTTTAAATACTTGACATATAAAACGATCTAAAAGTCAACTTGTTCTCAAACTTGGGACGCATTTTAATACTATAAAAACAAACTACTGTAATAAATTATAGAAGTACTGCGAATGTGATGTTTAATCATCGGCCAACTTATTTTACGCCATTTTCACTATGGGTCAACCTGTTGATAGGACAGTACTGTTGTGAATCCGTTGTTTCTTTTGTTGTTTTTATTAAGTTTATGGTTTTGTTAAGTGTACAGTTGTTTTCTGATTATAATATTATTTTTATTGTATTGATTTTTTCACATTTTAAAACCTGAGTAAATATTACTAAATATCGACCAAATTATATAGAAATTAAAAAGTTACATAAAACTTTTCAAGACAGTATTTCTTTGTTTACATTTAGTCTCAAGCCAAAATGAATAGAGTATAAGTTCCGTTTGCTTACCCTGCTATGTGCGGGATGCAACGTGTTAAACAAAGTGCGGCGCTGTACCACTCAACAAAAAAAGTACAGGCAATTTCTCTCTCTCTTCCCGTCATAATAAGGTGTGAGATGCTAAAAATATATGTTCATATAATTTAGATATTATTTGAGCATTGCGAATCTTTCGTATTGTAAATATTAAATAACAATGCAGTGCCATAGACAGGAGGTTACCCGTCTCAAGGAGAGCGGCATTCATTTGAAAACTGGTTACCAATAGCCCAGATATGGTAATTAAAAAAGATTTTTACGAATAAAATATAATCGCGGCGTTGAGTTCTGCCAATCAAGACGCAATGCCTCCAGATACTGTGTGAAGCTGATTTTTTTTTACCAATAAATATTTTCCTATAAGTAATATATGTAAATATGAATTTATATTTTTTTGTTAAGAAACATTTCTGTAATCTGTGTGTTTATTTCTTCATGCTCGGTTTTTATCTTTACTGATTTTCCGCATATGACGCATCTTCACTTTCCAATCATTTAAAAAAGATTACATGTAAGTTGTGTGCAGTACAACGCTGCACTTTGCTGTACCATATGGAAAATAAATAAAAACCGGCCAAGTACGAGTTAGATTCGCTCACGAATTACTTTTAGAAACGGCTAAAAATCACGTTTGTTGTATGGAAGTTTCTTTAAATATATAATTTATTTTTTTATTATGGAGGCAATCTATATGAATCATCTGCGAAAATGTCAACTGTCTATCGTGATACATGAGATACACCCTGGTGATAGACTGACATATAGCGGAGATTTCGTAGTAGGATCCCGTTTTACCTACCCATTGGGTACGGAACCCCATAAAATAAAGATATAGATTCTCTGAAAAGTGCCAGGACCCATA
Organism: Heliconius erato x Heliconius himera; assembly: GCA_013421005.1. Taxonomy (NCBI): domain Eukaryota; kingdom Metazoa; phylum Arthropoda; class Insecta; order Lepidoptera; family Nymphalidae; genus Heliconius; species Heliconius erato x Heliconius himera. The sequence continues at coordinate 3,159 of JAATLQ010036133.1, read as the reverse complement.
ACTATAGTGTTTACCACGTAGCTGGACACTTCTTTACATATTACACCACAATTTATAGAAATTACTTATTTTTTATTACTTGCTTGTAATTGACAAATTCCAAAAATGCGAAAATTGGGTAACAGAAATGTCTTAATGGAGAACGGAGTGTCTTGAAACTAGGTTCCCAGGTTCCCTCTACCTACCAGTGCTAAAGCCAAGCCAAAAATACATATGTATATTTTTGTTTGTGCTTTGTACAGTAGGCACCGAGCGACCTGAGAATAGTGAGAGGATTATACTCATAACGGTCACACCAGCGTCGTGTCACGTTTTATATTGACATCGACATTCTTTAACCGACTTACCTTTCGAGAGTGTAATGTCTTTGCTCTTACGTGTGTTAGTTTTGTTTTTAATATTACAGTATATAAATTTTGTTTTTAATTATGTTTTGGACCCAATAGAAATAATTTTTGACTGTATTATCGATGGTTGTGAGTTCAAACACCGTTCACGTGATTTGATTATTCTTAAATGACATATTTTCTATTTTCAAATTGAAATTGGATGAAACATAGACCGGCGTTTACGTCTACCACCTAACGCGTTTATGTCTCGAAATTAGATGAAGTGAAAAATGGAATTTCTTAATACTATTACGTGCCGATTACTCTGCTTTACTTAACCAATTATCTTTATCTTTTTTTCACCTTCCTACATGTAAACAGAAGAATCCCCGTATTAAGAGGCATTGCGTGTCAAGTGGAACTCAACGCCGCGCTATGCCTCGGCGCCAGACCGAGTAAATGAAAATATGAAATATATAATTTACTCGAATCGGGTTCGAACCCACAACCTATCGCAGTTACAGTTACACGCTTGTGCTCCTGCGCTACAACTAGCCATTTATCTTTATCTTGATTTGAATATTACAGTTAAATATTAAATACCTACTTTAAACCGCATGTTATACAGCGAGCTACTTAGATATTTAAGTAATTATGTTAAGGCCCTAGTGACCATCATCTTGACCTCTTCCAAGAGTAGAAATTACGTATTTAATGAACACTTGTTAGTTGTTACAAAACATTCGTAGTTGTTACGTTATATTAATAGTATGTAATAAATGATTACTATATTAATATTATCTATACTTCTTTAGTAATATTATAAAGCGAAAAGATTTTTTGGTTGAAGAAATTAGTTTAATTTCACGATATACAGCATAATAAATCTTTTTGTGTCGAACTATATAGTCTTCAACGATAAATGGACTATCCTATTTATCGAGGAAGGCTATATGCTACATTAAATTCCATGAATCCTCTCGATGTAACCAAATCGTTAGTTGTACTAACGTTACTTATGGCACTTAGAATAATTTGACTACGGAGGTGAAGCCACCTCTGTGGTTAAGCTACGTCGATGAAATCGACGACGTTAGCTAGGGGCCGTTAGCTTCCTTTGAATAGAGAAACTTCGAGCACGATCGACGGCCACAAGCGGAGGTTTGATTCCCGCAAGGTACACCCTTGCCACCGACGACATCCTCTGAAGCAGTCACGTAGTAATTGCGATTTCTGAGGGACAAACGGGACAGCGTGCCCTCTTCTTTGCCCACGCGGTGTTACTGTAAAAGTTAACATCATTAACCTCAGGTTCGAAATAAAAGCCACAGCTAAAGGTTATATACGCTATAGATGTATCTATCTAGAACAGTCCCAACCAGTGGCCCGCGGACCACCAGTGGTCCGCCGAAGCCTAAATATGGTCCGCGAGCGATTTCAATTTTATGACGAGATGGTGAGGCGAAGTTCCTGTTTAATTATTACAGTTCATTTTTATTATGCCTACATGTGTAGTGGTCTCTGCTACCAAGAATGATATAAAAGTGGTCCTTGATCAAGAAAAGGCTAGGAACCCCTGATCTAGGAAAATAAGCAATCAGCATAAGCCAAGAAAGTGACTTCCTAAAAGTATCCAGACGTTAAATTTTATTATAAGTATGGACTATCCATACTATAAAACTATCCGGTTTCACTAGGTCAGTGATGCGTGAAATTTAAAAAATCTTTTTGGTTTTATAGTGACCGCTTGGTTCCATGTAACGCTATAGTAAAATCAATTTAGATCTAGATTTAATTTACTTATACTTTTTCCGTAAATAAAATGCCAAAATAGCCGTTGTTTTTTCGTGTATTTTTTGTTCTGATAATGAAATTGCGGCGCGATTTGTTCAAGTGAAATTTGGATATTTCGTCTTTTATGTTTTTAGTGCTTTATTCTGTTACGTTAGTTAAAATTTTACTGTTAACATTTTGTTTTCCCGTAGAATGGTCTTAAAGTAGAAATTTGGAATGATGCTGTAATGGGTATCGAACCCACAACGATCGCTTGTACCTATAGTCAAACACAACTTTGGCACTTCTAAATAGAATTCGATTTTATAGTGAGAAAACATATAACCATAGTGAATCATTTAATAATTATGTTAGGGTATATTCTAAATTGTTTAAAAAAGCATGTGCCATGGCAAAATTACACATTAAAAATAAAATTAAAAATTCTTTTGATAAAATTAAAATGACATGGGACATAATAAATTGTGAAACTGGAAAAACTAAGAATTATAACTTTGAATTTAAATTAAATATTGACAATGGTTTAACCAGCTCAGATCAAGAAGTTGCATGTGTATTTGAAAAATTCTTTGCTGATATTCCAGTTTCAACAACCGATAAACTTATATCCTCCACAACCGTCGCTGAATGATTACTTAAGGAGAGCGTACACAAATGTAATGTAGACGTTAAATTTAAACCAGTAAATTCAAGAGACATAATTAAGACATTTAAGTCCCTAGATATCAAGAAAACGTCGGATCTATGGGGTATTTCTGTCAAATTGATTAGTCATGTAATAGACGCTGTTGCTCCTCACCTCGCAACTATATTTAATAATTGTATAGAGTATGGTGTGTTTCCTGACCTAATGAAATTTAGTAAAGTCATACCTATATTTAAATCGGGTAGTACATCTGATCCCAATAATTTTCGACCTGTGTCCATACTACCCTCGTTCAGTAAGATTTTTGAAAAAATTATTCTGAATCAAATATTACTGCATTTTGATTCACACAATCTCATGCACGATAAACAGTATGGTTTTACTAAAGGT
>JAATLQ010036132.1:0-35296 GCA_013421005.1 Heliconius erato x Heliconius himera | reverse complement strand
TGTTGTTGTATAAGCTGGTGAACAATATGATCGATTCCCCCCTTCTCGTGAGTAAACTAAACTTTGCGTGTCATAGATTGGGTGCACGAACTAAACCCTTGTTTGCAGTTCCTAAGTTTAAAACAAAATATGCGTCTAATAACTTTGTGTCACGTGCATGCAAAAATTTTAATGTTAAGCATAACAACTTAGACTTATTCAATGTAAAATTCAACAATTTCAAGGACTGTTTGAGGAAATTTTTATGAATTGTTTTTTTATTTTTGTGCTTGGTTAGGTGTCGATATTTTTTAGCAGTAATTTATTTGTATCTTTTTGTCCCGAATGAAAGTTTTCCACTTTTTGTTTTTTTGTTTTTGTATGTGCATAAATTGTTGTTCTTTAGACTTATGATTAAGTAGTTTGTGGAAACTTGATTGGTATTTGTACTATTTTTTGTGTGTTATTAGAATATATTTAATGTATTGTATGTTTCCCTTAAAAATAAATAAAATAAAAAATAAAAATAAAAAATAAATAGTTTAAAAATAAATATTTAATAGTGTCAATTCCTGCTCAGTAAACTAAAAATCTAGAATAGTATTTCTAACGCCCAATATTAATAATCTATCTTTTACGTCAATCTTCGATTGTTCCAATCCATAGATCTATCCAATCTCTAGGTTGGATAGATATATGGAACAATCGAAGATTGACGTTGGAGATAGATTATTAATATTGGGCGTAAAAGAACAACAACATATCCAAATATATAAAAGTCTAAAGTTAAATATATTTGCTATGGTGTCATCTGACATACTATATTTAGTTAGGTATAATGAAATTGTCCAAATAATTTAGAATTATCACCTAACAAATTTGGCTAAGTATATTTGAAGGAAGACCGTAGAGGTGCAGTGTTTATACAGATAAATTTATGTTGTGAGGGGTGTGGATTCATACTCGTATTTTTGTATTGATATTGCATTCGTCTAATAATGTAATTGATTTTTTTTTGTGTTATATATTATTTGGATCTTTTATCATAAATATAAAAAAATAACCTTAAAAAATTAAGACTGGTACAATTATTGTAAGTTAAAAAGAAAATTATTAAGAAAATGTTAAAATTTGTTACACATTCAATTTTCCAACGATAACTACGCCACATTTATAAAAAAATATGATATAATTTGTAAGATTCCTTAGAAGGATGTGTCAAAAGTGGTACTTAGGCAACTTGATATTTTAGTTTACCATTTTCAAATGTTCATAGTTTACTCTTATTTGGATTAGGCAATTTTATTATCAATATGATTATAACTATAGTTTTAATGGAGTACCACGTAGAAGTATTTAGTTTAGTTTTGCCATAGTCCAAGAGAAGCGAATGTTTTAGGCATATACTAGAAAAATAAAATAAAGAGACAATGAGTATTTAAAAAAAAATGGTACTTCGAGCTAGAGAGCTAGTTAAAATTATTACTCAAATGTACATTTTTTACTATTTTTTCCGTGGAAATATTGTGCAATTTTACATATCTTTTGTTATAAATATAAATATTCCCCATCTCCATTTAATAAATTCTGTATCAAATACGCCACAGCAGTATTAATTATATAGGAACAAAGTCTCACCAATTTCCTCCAGCTTCTTTCTAATTTGCTCCATAGAAGGGTCTCTTTTCACTTCATCAGGTAGCTCCATCCATGATTGTAAAGTGTCAGCTGTGATCTCTCCACAAGACACCAGAGAATAAGTGCTCCGGTTCAGGACTTGGTTGGAATCATTCTTTTTATGGAACGCACGGAATATTTTGTCCATTTTTAACTCATGTGATACCTAAAATAAATATTTTTTTATTAATTATATTAAAATGTTATAAATATTTAGATTTGGAACTTTATTTTTATGTTAAAGTTATTAGCGCGATATTTTTTTCAGTGTTTGATGGATGTGATTTCCAATGATGATGATATATCACTATTGTGTTAGCCCGATTCGACCAATGACGTTTCATACTTTTGTTTGGATATATAACGTAGCCAATGATTTTTAAAGGAGACAGATGCGAATTTTCACACTTTACTTTTGAATAAGTACAGAACTCTTTTGTTCTGGTGATGGCAACGACCGTCCACTTGTATTCCAAAATACACTAATTGTAATGTATTCATGTATAACAATATATGTATATTCTTCTAGAATCTCTGACTCCGATTGAAGAACTCTTTCTATTAGTAAAAACCGGATTTTAATTTGTTTACGTATCTTCAGAGATTTAAGGGTATATCGACACCTTCGTAATTATGTAAAGAAGAACATGTAGAGAAAGAAATGCAACGTTGAATTTCATTATTAAAGCCAAACGTTTCCTCATAGAAAGTGTAAAATTCCAGCTTCTGTCCAATGGCGTCATAGGATTGGTCAGGAATCATGGGAACTCTCTTTAAAGCCCAATTAGAAAATAATTTATTTTCTGGCCACATATCCTTAGGGAAGCCTGTCAGGTAACAGGCCTCGAGCATAAGCGCCATGTGAACTGGTCCTTTTGGCTTAATGGTATCGAATATGCAGAAAGATGGAAAATTACGTAATCTTTTTCGCAATCTTTATAAATTTAGATAAAATTTCGCAAATGACCATGAAGGCCACATTACTATGCGTATATTATACGGTTTAACTGTGTGTGACTAAAAAATTAGGCTGTACAAATTTATTCCATCAGTAAGTATTCATACTTAGTTTAAGGCTAATTGTAAACGAGATTGTTCTAGGTTCGTTCCCCAATATTACAGTGTCTGTGGTCAGAGTTACTTTGGGCACTGAGGTTGCGTCATGGCATTATTTCTATTTAAATTTAGTAATTATTATATTTGTGAGGCCGGTCGTGACGCAGCGGCACGAGGTGTGACTGTAAAACCGACTGGTTGTGGGTTCGATCCCCACTCGAGGAGATGAAATATTTACTTAAATTTATATATCCATTTCTTCGCTCTGGTGTCGAGGATAAGCGAGGCGTTGAGTTCTGCCACTCAACACGCAATGCCTGAATTGCATGAAAGTGGGGAACGGAGCGTCTTAACACTAGGTGCCCTCTGCCTACTCTGCTGTGTGCGGGATACAGCGTGACTCTGATTTATTTATATTATTTTATTATTATAAATATGTGATTGAATTATCTAAATATTAAGGCCGATCGTGGCGCAGGGACCCAAGTGTGGCACTGTAAACGCAACAGGTTATTCGATTTCCATTCGAAGAAATAAAATATTTAATATCTTTTCGCTCTGAGCTAGTGACGAAGCAAAGCGCGGCGTTGAGTTCTGCCACTCTACACGTATTGCCTCTAGAACTCGGTGGAAAGTGTGGAACGGAAGTTTCTTAATGGAAACGGAGTGTCTTAACACTGGGTTTCCAGGCTGCCTACCCTGCTATGTGCGAGATATAGTGAAAAGCTAAAAAAATCTAAATACTTACCAATTTTATTCGAAGAAAACTTTAGACGAAGATTTAAATATATCCACTTTTATTTATTATTTACTTTTATAAACGTAACCAGATCATAAATATAGCTTGTTGCTAGTTAGACATCAACTGAGGTTAGAGGACGTCAGTTCGCATTAAATATCACATACGACGTCTGCCATTCATCATAATTATTGACACTACTTATTGCATTCGGTGTTCTCTTTGTTTTTATGGAAGTTATAATTTATTAACTATATATTTTTCGAATATTAAACACTTGGTTCTCTCCGTTTTGTGGGAAAAGGCGTGAAGCTGCTAAATTTCTTTATAATTAAAATACTAGTAATACTTTTTAAAAATTCAAAACTCTGGATTCTCCTTGCCTACCCTGCTATATGCAGGATACAGCGTGAGGCTTGTAGATATCTCTATTTTTTTAAATATCCTTGTTATATATTAGAATAATATTCTAATAACTTATACTAATTTTATAACAAAATCTCACAAAATAATAAAAAGAACACTTAATAAACTTATATTACTATCATTTTTTTACAGTCATGTATATATTTATATCATTGCTGTAATAATACCTACTTCCGTTGACCTAGGGTAAGTGTAACTTGATTATAGCTAGGTCAGCTGACCTAGTGTATGAAAAAAACAAGTAAACAATTTTTTTTCATAATAATTTAGATTGGGGAGAGAGGTTTTATTTAACTTTTTACAAGTTCTTGCTCAAGACTAAGCGCGGCGTTTAGTTACACAGCCACTTAATATGCAATATTTTCATAATTAGGTGTGTGGCTACAGAGTGTGTCAGCACCATGTTGCCTATCACTCTCCTACATGCATGAAGAAACGTGAAGCTAAAAGAAAAAAAAATACATACAGACAATATCATCCAATAATTTAGATTTAAATCAAATCTAGAAATACTAGAAAGATTCTATATTACACTTTTTTTGCTTCAAGCTGTACGTCCGTTTTCCACTATCCGCTTAATTTTCGAAACATTGCGAGTTGTGTGGCGGAACTCAACGCTGCACTTTGTCTTATTACTAGAGCGAGGAAAATCGACACCACAACAGTCACACGTTGTGCCACTGCGCCATGGCGGCTTCCTAATAGATACATTACATACATATGGTATGTAAGGTATTTATCAGGAAGCCGTAATATTCGCATCGAGATAAACAATCATCACTAGGTCTAGACTTCTAGGCACGTATTTTGAATGGGTGACCTTACATTGTCATGGCGATTCTTCCTTTGAGACTATTGGGACATGTTAAGAATTATTGTTTTTAAGCAAACAGACCTATCTGTCATTTGTATTATTGTGATTGTTGTGAATTTAAATCCCATTTGGGTATATGGCTATTTTCTCTATAGTGTATTATATACATAAATTGTGTATTATATGCTAAATTTAAAGATATGGTTTTGGTAGAGACAGAAGAAAAAGAAGACAAGAGATGGATATGGAAAAACGCCTTTACAGCCGGTAACAGAGTTAACGAGTTCTGGCTACATTGTAGATATGGGGAAACTTTAACATATCTGCATGAAATACGACAGCGAAACGTGGGTATTACAAAAGTAGAATGAAAGAAAGATAAATGCTGTGGAGATGCGATTACTACGTAGAATATCCAGATGTTACTTTAGCTGGACCGAATTCGCAATGAGGATGAGCGAGAATGTTACAGTTGTTAAAGCACGTAGAGACTGAGTAAAGAAAAACTGGTAAATAAATATTTACGAATCGACAGTAAGTGGTAAGAGAAGCAAGCGGGAGACCTGAAAGGGAGAATGATCTTCGAGAAAATAGAATCGATTGTGAGTTCGTTTCCCACACGGGGAATGAATATTTTCATTTCCTTGTTTTGGTATCGGCTTGGCAAGGCAAGCGCGTAAGGTTCCGCCATTCACTGGTGGTGCTGCGTTGGGAACGGAGGTACCATGTGTAGGGTAGAGGGTGAAGCTAGCAAAGACTTTTTACACTAAATACGTACTTATAATATAGGAAATGATTGTATGACGTTAAAAAAATATAATGTTATCACAAATTGACTTGAAAGTAGATACATTTTATCTTTTTTACTTATCTTGTTAATTTGAGTATTTGCTATCTTTAACAGCTTCTTAATCTTTTTTATTATTACATATAAAAAAAAATTGAGGTGGTCTTGGGGCAGGGTCACAAGCATGTGTTTCCGTCACAACGGTTTTAGGTATGATTCCGAATAGGGGGAATTAATTATTATTTATTAATATTTAATTTTTTTTGTTCTTGCACCAAGGTACTCAACTCGCAATGTTGACATTGCGTGTTGAATACCTTGGTACATTGGTTGATTGATCAACCAGGAAGTGAGGAACGGAGTGACACTAGGTTCCCTCCGCCCACCCTTACAAAAAAAGAAAAAAGTGTATCGTTTGTATATAGTGTTGTCTGTTTTCCCTTCGAACTTAAACTGCATGTTGAGTGACAGATCTCAACACCGCGTTTTACCTACAAAATGGAAATAATACATTTCTCTAAGTGTTTGCCATTTGCCATGAGCTTCACGCTGTATCCTGCAATAGTAAAGTAAGTAGAAGAAACCTAGGAACCTAACATTGAGATTTCCGTTCTCCACTTTTCGCCTAATTCCAGGGACATTGCGTGTTGGACGGCGGTTCTCAACGCCGCGGAGTAACGTAAGTGGTATCGTTAGAAATTTACTTAAAATAATATTTGAATATGATTATATTATATTTAGATTTACAAGCATGTGTGGTAAATTTCATAATTGTATTTTGTCTAATTTAACTTGTATGTTTCACCAGAAATTTCTTAAATCTCAATTATTCCTGCCGACATGTCTTTTTGACAGTCAAAGTTTCACCAACATCAGTTCAGTACTTAGGTAATTGAAAGTTATTTGGAGTTTTTTAAATTTCTTATTATACAACATAATTAAATATAATAAATAAGTAATTAAATATAATAATAATAAATAACATCGTGATATACAAAGATTATAAAAATATATGTTTCATGACAGAGAGTAAATGACTTGATATTTTTTAGTATGTATTTCAAAATGTAAATGAGCCATTTAAGCTTGTTTAACATAAATTTTAACTTTTCGTGTCTTTTGCATGACATGTTTAAAAGCTTCAGCCAATTAAGCTCATATCCTGTGTACAGTGAATTTTATTTTGTTACACATATATTGTATTTTTTTCAGCTTCACGCTGTATCCCGCATAACAGGGTAGGCAGAGGGAGTCTAGTGTTAAGATCATCTGTCATTCCCCAGATTGTGAATCAAACCCAAAATCATTGTGTTTAAAGTCGTCAATGTCAATTTGAGACGAAATAAATTTATTGTATTTAATAGTATATCTAAAATTTACAAATAGTAATCACTATTATATATTTTTTAATATTGTGTATAAGAATGTTTATAAAATGCATTACTCATTATATTCGAACCCACGACCCCTTAGCTCAATATCTAATTATTTTATTATGCTACACTATTTACCCTTGAATTTACAATTATCAATAGTATTTATAGATCTTTACTATATTCGCGTTGCCTTGTCAACAGTAAATAATAATAAATGAACTAAAATTAAACACACTGTGTACGTTTCATCGAGAAAAATTGGCAAAGTTCCAAATAAAAGTTAATTTCAATTAAAAATTATCGCGTTTATATAATAAATAAAGTTATATACATATAAAAAATAAACTTACCGAATTAATTGTAGTTAAGCTTTATGAGAGAAAATTTCAAAAAGGCGTATATCGTCGCGTGCGCATGTTTTGGTACTAATTTGCATTTTGCAATTCCGATTGTAGATAAGTGCAAATTGAAAATGACATTTGTAGTGTTGTCATTGTTATGTATTGTGTATTGCCATGAATAAAAATATTAATATTTATTTAATAATTATTTCAATTAATTTTATTTTATATATTTCTTTTTGAACAATAATATTAGAAATAAATAATTAAAATAATTCTCTATAAAATAACAAAAATAGAGGCCAGTCGTAACGCAGGGACACAAAGTGTGACTGTAAAATCGACTGGTTGTGGGTTTGACCACCACTCGAGGAAATGAAATATTTAATTACATTTATATTTTCATTTCTTCGCTCTGGTGTCGAGGCAAAGTGCGGCGTTGAGTTCCGCCACTCAACACGCAATGTCTCCAGAACTCGGCGAAAAGAGGGAACGGAGTGTCTTAACTCTAGGTCCCCTTTGCCTACCCTGCTGTGGGCGGGATACAGCGTGAAGCGGATTTAATTTAATTTATAAGAAAAATAATAATAACTGTATACGGACCTTAAGAGAAGTAAATTGAAATTTTACATATTATTATTTAATTCACAGTAATTTCATCTTTAGGAATAGAGTGATTTTTTTAAATTCAAAGTTGCACTTTATGTACATCGATAAAAAACAATAATATTAATATCTTCTTCATGTGAATATCCATCTATAATATGTTTTTTTCTACTTCACGCTTTTTCCCGAACTAGTCTCAAAACACTCCATCTTTGCTTTTCACTTTAATATCAGACATTGAGTATACGCCCCCCTACACAATGTCTGAAATTAGAGTGACGTTTGAACTTATCAAAGCGGGAAAATTAATTCAATGTTGCTTCTATCGATCCCACTGCATCTGCGACACGATGGCCTCGTCCTTCTTTATCCTCTCTCTTTATCCACTTCTTCCTTCTTAAGAGAATATATACAGCGTGTTTATTATAATAAAAATAAAAAAAACCATCAAATTAAACCCAATTTATTTATAAGTATACAATTTACACCTTAAACTAAACCTGTACAAATCATGTATTTTAGTTAAATAATTACTAATCTTATTATAAGCACGATAAATATTGTATTACGTATCATTAGAATAAAAGTGGCCTAACTCAAAATATTTTATTTTCTGGTTTTACTCAACGGATCACTTTTGAGTTAGGCAAAATTGCCTTTCTAGAGGATTTTATTTATAATTTTGAGAGTATCTATTTTCTATATAATGTACAAAAATAAAGAGGTAATGATCGTTTTGTGATAAAATATTATATTTATATTATTTTATACACATATTGATATAAATGAAGTATATGAGCATTTCAAGATTATTTTGGGTAATTTGTTTTGTATGGAGAGGAAAGAAATAGAGATGGGTAAAAGAAAGTGAAGATATTTCTGAGGTAAGTGATGATTGACAATTTTTGGGTGATGAATAATATTAATTGACTGTATCAAGCTCCTATACATTTAACATATCGTCGCATAGGTCATGTGAAATGAGTTAACCCACAAATATTTTTTTTTTGGCTTAGGTTTTTATTGATTTTAGTTTTTTAATTTAATTATAATATATTTTTTTAGGTTAACTCTTTTCACAATCATAGTGACGATAATGGATATCTAAAATGTTTATTTTTTTAAATAAAAATATATTGTTTTTTTTATTTTCAACACTCTGTATAAGTTATAATGCTATAGTTTTTCTAATATATTAAAAATTTATAAATACATTTCTATAGATTATTATTGGCTTTAATAAAAGACATGGGTGTTTTTCTATTAAAAAAAAAGAATTACTTTTTTTTAAATTATTTTTGATATTTAGTGTAGTATATTTTCTACATTACCAGTATTTATTCTATAATATTTTTTTTATAACGTAATGACCTCCCTTTTAATTAGGCCTTTGTAGTTTCAACTTCAAAAATACAACTGGTGTTGTCATCTCATATTTACAAGTAAATATGGGATTCGAACAAGGTAACACTGAACTACGATTATATCTATATCTATCTATTCATATGTTGATGATATGATTTTTTATTCAGTATACAGGACGGATGAAATTTTATAAATATTTCTTTTCTTTATATTAAAATATTTCATGACTCTACTTTTGCATCTAAGCTTATAAGCTTATTATTATTATTTTTCTTTTCTTTTTAATTTTGTTAACAAAAGACTTTGTATTTTATATTTTCTTTTTCTTATTTACTTTATGTGCTTGCATAATAATAAAAATAAATAACATTTTTTTTCAGCGTTACGTTTTATCCCGCATGAAGATTGTTGGACAGAGAAAATACTGTGCAGACACTCCGCTTCCCATACAAATTTCGAGATACTGCGTATCGAGTGACGCATCACTATGCTGAGATTTGCCTAATCATAAAAATAACTCTAAGAGTATAAAACAATGTACCCTTAGAATTCTCTAATCTCCGTCACTCAAGGTTCCCTCTGCCTACCCTGCTGTATGCGGGATACAGCGTGAAGTTAAATAAAATATTTTGAAATGTTGATATCTGTACATAAGCGCGTTTTAAGTTTCTTAAACTAATTTGAAATTATTATTTCTTTTTAATGATCATCGACATATATAGTGAAAGTTAGTTATAACATTAATAAATATTTAATTTAAGAGTTACTTTTTTTTTTGTAATATTACATAATTTTTCTTTACATTATTTGTATTCGTCTACGTGTCTGTTATTTTAGCAAAAAAAAAAACAACAAAATATATAATCATAATATACATAGGTATAAATAAGTAATAATATATGTATGTAGGTAAAGTTAAGTAATTTTTATGAATTACCCGTTTTTTTAATAATAATTTTTAATTTACAACGAAATGCCCATATAAGGAAATGTTATTCGATCTTGAACCGACTTTAGAAAATGCGTGCAAAGATGGTCCAGATAATATATATTATAAGTAGAATGAAAAGTATCCTCACTATCTGATGTAAATAGTATAATCTGAAACAAAAAAAAATCTATTTAAGTAATGGCCTAGAGGTTAAAGGCTCTTAGCTGGTAACACATTCTGTTTTCCCTTTTTTTGTTTTGTAATTTAGAATATTAAACAATTTTGATTTTAAAAATCTTATTTCTTGACAATTTTTCATATTAGTAATATGAACTGAATTAATGAACTCAATTGAATTCGAGCAAAACGAAGGATTTGTACGGAAAAAAATAAGAAAGAGGTACACAGAGACTGTGGCTTTGTACTCGAAGTCGTCGCGACTCGTTGTACTCGTGAAGCTATAAAAATATAATGTACATTCTGTAATGTTATAGTTCTTTTAAAATAAATATTCTCTAAAGTAAGTGTACCTTTTCCATTTAATCCTAGCTTGTGGTACGGTGTCGTCGCTCTCCTTGAACAGGTACCGTCTTATACCGGGCAGGTAAGAATCGAAGTACTCGTCCCAGTTCACTTCGCCCATACTAAATGGGAATATCTGTAATATAAAATAAACAATTTAATATATTTAGGATTTTAAACTATAAAAAAATAAGACAACTTAGATAAATAAATTAAGACTTAACAAACTTAACTTCAATCATCACGCTATATGTATGCACTTAGGGTAGACAAACGGAACCAGGGAACCTAGTGTTAGACACTCCATTGAGACAGGAAATACAGTTATCATTAAAACAAACATTATAATGTATCCCGGACAAAGCAGGGTAGGCAGATTTTATTCAATATATTTAACCGATAGTTTTAGCTTTAAAGAAATTTTCAGTATGATTTGTTTCACAAAAAAATTGCATGTATTTAGTAGAATGGAAAGTGCGGGTTCGATTGTTTTACATTTTAATATAAGTAAATTTTCAATTATATTTTTACCTGTTTATCCGATTCCGATGTTTTCTCCCATAAATCCCTTGTGTGCTGGTTACAGAAGGTTATTTCTCTCGTGCAAAAATACATAAGTACTGATGAAAATTTGTGTATCTTTCTATACACTTTTAACATTCTGTAAACAAATAGTTCACTATTATGGTAAATTATAAAAGGTCAAGCTTCACGCTGTATCCCGCATATTGCAGGGTAGGCAGAGGGAACCTAGGAACCTAGTGTTGAGACATTGCCTTAGCATTAAGACAGAAAACTCTATTTTTCATTTAAAAAAATCAAAATGACGTGCAATAGGATTACTAATAAATTAATAATTAAGATTATTTTTTGTAACTCTCAGGCAACTTTTGCAGAAAAAAAATTCGGGATAAATTAAAAAAACAGTACAATTTACTTAAAAAGACTTGATATTAATATTGATTGTATTTAATAGTAGTAATTATGTACTATTAGCATTTATATGCCTGTAAAATAAGTGGCCATGCTTGAAGTTTAAACCATTCACGTTTTACAGATTATATAGTACTAAATATTATTTAAATTTTGTAAATGTTGCCGAATTGTAGCTTCACGCTTTAAACATACTAGCGAACCTAGCGTAGACGTTTCCCACTTTTATGACCTCAGGTAAAAGAAAAATTATTTAAATTCCGAAATACTTACTTTGGTTTTTTTCCTATACATATTGCGAGTGCGTCAACTAAAGCTGCCGGCAGTAAGTGTAAGAAGAATATGTAGATTTGATTCATAAATGTGGATTTATTTAACGTGACCGATGCATACCTGTGACAGCAGAAAAGAAATCATATTAGAATAGTAAAGATGCATCATTAGATATTAATATATTTATATTAATATATTAATATCTAATGTATTAGATATTATAAATGTATTAGAAGATAACTGTATTGTACAGTATGCGCTGTGGTCATTTTCAGGAAGATCAGATTATTTTTAACATTTTTTTTAAGTGTTATTCTACATTTAGGAAAGAAAAATACTTATTTAGAAATTTTTTTAACGTAGCGGGACTCGAACCCGCGCCTCCTAGAAACCGACCAGGACACACACAAGACCAGATTAGTTAAAATAATTTAAAATGTAACTTTGCTTTCAACAGTCCTTTAAGGAAACGTACCCACTACCATTGCGAGTGTAGACATGCTTTTCCCCTATATATTTTTTGTTAAGATAAAATTTAAAGAGGATATTTTAATATGGGTAAGCAGAGGAAACCCTGTTTTGACTATGCATGCACCGACCATTTTTGAGACATGGTCCGTTGAGTGGCGGAACTCAACGCTGCATTTAATATATTTTAATATCTATATATAAAAAATCATATTACATAAATAATAAGAATACATTTCCAGAATCGTTGCGTTCAGTTATTAACTAAACTGACTATAAGACCAAAATATATATTATATGAAAAATTACCAAACAGCATTAGAAAACGGTTGCTTATCAATCCTGACCATATTGAGTCTTGTGAAATCGCCCCAAGTGATTCTGTTCTCCACTGAGCTCACGTAGTTGAAGATAGGGGGTTCGTTTACCGATCTGGAAAGAAAAAAAACATGATAGAATACAAGATATAGATAATACTTACAAGGCGCGAATAAGTTTTATAAGTTATGACTTGGCTTCTACCGCGAAGATTGTGGTTCGTTTCCTTAAGCATATCATCATTTATAATATTTTTCCAAGCAGTTTAGAGAAACAAGTGTTAAAAATTAAGACTTCTCCGCTTTCCACCCGAATTCGAGATTGAGCCGCGGAACTGAACGCCGCATTTCGTTCTAGAATATTATAATTACCTCTCCTCATACTGTCTGCATACGTTCCTAGCAGCCACCATTAGACAGTTAACCACTGAGTCAACAGGTACAAGGTCGGCAGTTACAGATGGATCACATTGTACTGTCCTGAGCATTCCTGTCACTGGAATTTTTAAATAATGGTTCAATATTAATAGAAATAGATATATCCAGAGAATGTTGATATTTTTTTTTTAAATTGTCAAAAAAAATCATATTTTTGAAAATGTATATTATATTACAGCTATTGTCGCGCAGTGGAACAGCGTCTGTGAATTTACGACGAACGATTCTTCGAATTCTAAAATGAAATTTCGTCATTCATCACGAAACTTCTTGAGTATTATAAATTGCGTGCGGAGTGCGCTATCACTACGTTGCCTCTATCTATTCTACTATATGCAGGATTGCGGGATACGACGTGGGGCCAAACAAAAAGAAAACAAACCAAACTCACCTGTACCAACTGCTACACCGGTGGGTCCGTACATGTTGTCTAACCAACATTTCAAAGGTTCCTTCACTGTTGATGTGACTGAAAGAGAATATAATATATAAATATCAGGCCATCGATTGAGCTTAAAAAATTAAAAGATATATTTAAAGTTCGAAATTGGTACTGTTTTAACGGATAAACCACAACAACATATCTATGGAATTATAATATCAATTTGGACTGTTGTATGAGGTTCAAATCCTGCTGTACTTCCAATTTTTGCAGGTTTTGTTACTTTCTTATTGATAATTCTAAGTTTACAAATGATATCACAATATTTAGGTAGCACCAATCAAAAGAGAAGTCTATATGAGTATTTATATATTTTTTCTGCTTTAGACAAAATAACACGTTGGGATGGAGGGTGAAGTACAGAGTGACATTACACTATCTCTCCTTTACCATTTAAAAAAAATATTATTATAATTTATACACAATGGAAGCCGTAGTTGTGCTGGGAAGAGTGTGACTGGAAGCACGGCCGTTGTGGGTTCGATTCTCAGTCGAGGGAATGAATTATAGATATTTAATATTTTCATTTCCTCACTATAGTAAACGGGCAAAGCGCGGCGTTGATTTCTGTCACTCAACGCGCAATGCCTTAATGTTCGACAGAAAGTAGGCAACGGAGTGTCTTAATACTAGGTTGTCTCTGCCTACATGGCTCTATCCATCGCGGATAGAGCCATGTACTTCTGAAAAAGGGTAAAGAGAGAAACAATACTTTACCTATAGCCGGCCGAAATATCGCTAAAGGTACGTTCTTGCTGTTCAATCTTATTTCATTTTCCGCTAACGCTTTGGTAAAAGTATAGGTATTCGGCCATTTGCCCAAAATTCTGAAAAAAAAATATTACAAAATTAATAGTTAATGGCAAATAAAAAAAATCTTAAAGATGCCATAGATAAAGAAGTCAGATAGATGGTTATATTACATTGAACTTAGCGGGATATGAACCCACGCCTCTTGGAAGCAATTGGTATTTTTTTTTCTAAAAAAACATTTTTTTTTCAATTTGTGGAATAACTAAATCTAAAATTTTCCATTTTTGCTACATTTACGTAGTATTGAGATAAATTTAATTTCGTGATACGGTTGAGACTCTTCTTTTCAGCTCTATGCTGGGTAGGATATACATATAGCAGGGCAGGCAGAAGGAACTTTGCGTTAAGACCCTGTTGACTGACAATTGCATGTAGAGTGGCGGAACTCAATAGAATTGAACCCACAACCATCCCGTTCACAGTCTGGCTCTGTGCCCCTTCGCCAAGCTGGCTTCCTCCTTTTCTTCCCGTATTTTTATATTTGAATATAAAATTTTCTTTAACCAATATATAATTAAGGCCGTCGTGTCACAGGAGCATAAAGTTGTGACTGTAAGTCACAGGGTTGTGGGCTCAATTCCCACTCGAGGAATAAAATTTAATTAATATTGTCGATTTCTTCTGGTAACGAGGTATAGCGCGGCGCTGAATTCTGCTCACTCAGTGCAAGAATTTGATTGAAAGTAGGGAACGGAGTGTTTTAACACTAGATTCCCAGATTCCCTCTACTGCTGCTGCACTGCTATGTGCAGCATATATAATAGTATGAAGCTAAAAAAGATAAGCTGAACGTTAAAAATCGTATTTTACCAGCCAGCCTTGGCGTGTTGGAAATAAACATCTATCATATCATTTAATATACATATAATTTAAAATTAAATATATATACATAAATATTTAATATAAATATTTATTATATACATTGTACAATATAATTTAAGGTAAAAAAAACCACTTACGTAGGTAAAATGTCATTAACCTCGTTGTCTGTTAGTTTGTCAACTATACTATGCAACTTCTCCGAGTTTGCCTCGAACGGATAAAATTTTTCTTCTATATGGGATAAGTGACAGTTTGAATATGCTGTTGATATATGCATGAATACCTGGAAAATAAAAAAATATATTTTATAGCTTCATGGTATATCCTGTACTTAGCAGCGTAGGCACCGGAAGCCTTGGAACATAGTGTTAAGACACTCCGTTGGAAGTAAGACACTTTGTTCCTCCTTTTCTTGTCTAATTCTTGAGGCATTGCGGGAGGAATGGCGGAGTTCAATGACCTTTTTTTCATTACAAGAGCGAGTAAAATAAAAATATTAAATAATTTTCTCTCCCGACTTTAAATTGAACCCACAACCACAACAACATGTGCATTAAACTGGCCTTTAACCGATTTTAAAAAAGGAAGGGCCATGATTGCATAGCGCACACCGTCTCACTGAAAAAGCGACAGATGTGCGTTCAATTCCCGCTCGGGGAAATTAATTATTTTCATTACCTCGCACTGAACATTTCGAAAAGTGTGGACAGGAGTGTCTTGACTCTAGTTTCTCCCTGTCTACCCAGCTAAGCGTGTAAAAACTTAAAGAAGCTAGAATTCGAACCCACACTTCTTCAATATAATCTGAAATACTTACTTTCAACCCTTTCATATCCTTAGCAAGCTGTAACAGATATAAGGGCGCCTTCACATTGATGACTAAAGCCGCGCGTAAATGCTCATCGAATTTGACTGTCGCTGCGGAATGAAATATTACGTGTACCTGAAAAAAAGTATATTTTTGGTAGATTATTTTTTTGTCTTTGCCTATACAATAAAGTATTTCATAATTCTATGACATCTCTCCCGTTCTTGGCATAGCAGGTAACTTGTGAGTTTATTTGGGTAAGCCCGTTTATCTCTGAAACTACTGGTTACATTTTGAAAACATATTTTTGTGTTCGATCGAAATCTATTTATCGAGGAAGACTATAGGGTATATTACATTATTATTTTCCACACTTAGGAAAGATAAATACTTTTTTTTAAAAGTATAAAAAATAAAAAAGATTAGAACTCGCTCCCAGAAACAACTTAATGTTGTTAGCGTATCTATAAGCAATGATTTGATCCAATCTATGGTTTCCAAAAGGCACGGGTTCTAATTCCGCTTTCAATTTTTCGTACGTTTCTAAAAAAAATGTATACTATATTACTTTAATGGTTTTGATGAACCTAATCCAGTAGGTACTTAGTATATGGACAATTTATTTTGTTATTTCTCGCTTTTGATTTGAGAGATACCTATATATTTTTTATTAAAATTTACCTTTTCTATAAGAGTTTGCCTATCACTTATAGTTAGTCCCAGCCCCGCCGCCTCACAATCCGCTGGTATGGCCACAATCTTGTGCCTGAACTTTGGTACTTCCTCCTTGAGACGGTCAAAAACCTGTAGAAAATGGATAATTATAGTTATTTTAGTTACAGTCTATATAGCGCATACAGCAGGCAGGCAGAGGGACACTCCGTTATACATTTTCCGTCCATTTCTGGAGGCATTGCGTGTTGAGTGGCGGAACTTAACGCCGCACTTTGCTTCGATACCAGACCAAAGAAATGAAAATAATAAATATTTCATTACCTCGAGTAGAAATCGAACACACAACTAGTCACGCTTACAGTCACATACTTGTGCCTCTGTGTCGCGACTAGCCTGGATAATTTGATGAATTATAATTAATAAACTTAGTACTTTAATATCGTTGATCTTTTACTCTTGAGGCCGTCGTGGCGCAGTTGTACAGCGTACGACAGTAAACGCGGCAGTTGTGAATTCGACTCCACTCGGGGGAATGATTATAATAGCTATTTCGTTGTAGCATTAACATATTTTCAAAAAATTGAAGAATACACTATTTTCCAAGTTGACATGCTTTATTTTTATCCTAAAAAAATGTAGTTATGTCATTGTTAAACCGAATGATTAATTATAATCATGTTCCTGAGTGGAGAACGAATCCATATTTATTTACCGACTTTGGTAAAGTCCACACGCAATGTATCGGAATTTGGACGGTGTATGGGATGGGAACCGGAGTGACTTAATTTTAGATTTCCACTGCATACAGTAAAGCTAAAAAAAGCCTACTTATATCACATCAATATATCATCTGAAGATTTCTTTTTACAATAGTAAATGTGAAATAAAAGATTTTCCCTATTTAAAGAAACATTTAAATTCTTAGTTCCTGTTTAAAATTAAACATCAAGATATGTTTATGTTTCACATTTATTATTTATTTACAACAAGTACATATTTAATAAATTTATTCTAACACTAGATGAGAAAATTGCTTTACAAATACTAGAAACATTAAACAAAGTAAGGACTTAAAATCAATATCAATAAATGATTATTTACATTAGGAACGTGATCAAACGCCGTCTTGGCGAAGTTAATGTGTGTCAGACGTAAAACGATAGTTTTGGGTTCAAATGCTACTTAGGAGATCATTTTTAGCTTCATTTTATATCCTGTATATAACAGGGTAGTCAGAGAGAGAAGGGAGGAACCCGTTCAGCCTAAATTTGAAACCTTGAATATTAAGTAGCATAACTCAACACCGCACCTTGCTTTATCTAAATATAAATATCTTATATACTATTATCTAAATGTAAATAAAAATAATTCACGCTCCCGAGTGAGAGTGGAACCTAAAACCATCGCATTTACAATTAGACACTACGATCATTGTAATAGAAATCAAAATAATTATTTTAAAAAAATCCTGTGCGTTTGTAGACGCTAATCTCAGAACGGCTTAACCAATTTAAATGCAGCTTTCACTATTGTTATTTGGCAAACAAAACATTTAGTTTGTTTTATTTAAATCGGTTTATAAATAGAAAAGCTACAATGTATAGTACTTTGTTCGACTAAATTGTTACAAAAAAAAATATTTTAATGAATTGGTTGAAACTTTAGTTTCCAGTGTGGAAATTGTCTTTAAAATTATAATGTTACCAGTAGTCAAGCGGGCGAAGCCGCGAGCGGGTCCCTAGTATTATGTATAGGCATTTTCTACTTAGGTTAGGTGTTTTGGGATAGGATTTCGATCTTTAGATAATTATATTTTGAAGTTAAAGATTGAAGTCAACTTTATCTTCTGCTTGTCACGTTAAATATTTATTGTAAGAAAATATTATTGTATGTTTCATATTAGCAAATATATTATGTAAAAATTATATGTGCGTGTATAATGTGAGAAAAACTCTAGCTGAAACCTATTAGTCTCGAAATAATTAAAAGATAATATATAATCAGCTTCATTGCTGGCTTCCACATATAGCAGATTAGACAGAAACCTAGTGTTAAGACACTCCGTCCCCCATTTTCCGCCGAATTTTTCGATACGTGTTGAGTGGCGGAACTCTACATCGGGCCTTGGTCTTAGTACTAGAGTGAAGAAATGAATATATGAATAAATAATAATTCATTCCTCCAAGTGGAGATGGAACCCACAAACATCGCGTTACAGTCACTCAGGAACGTCAAAAATAACGAAAAAATTATAACTTAACAAAAAATTATAACAGTCTTAAACTTAAGTTGCTTTTTGGCATATAATGTATTTTACATATAGTCAAGACTTTTTTTCAAGTGTTTCTACGTAATTTGCGAATCAAATAAAGACTTAAATATGTTTGTTTGTTTTATTATGTAAATAACTTTCATTTTATTAGAAATTTTGCCATTCAGTCATGTTCATACGTGACTAGTGTTTTGTTTAAATGTCTCTTAGATGGAACAAATAAGAATATTTAAATATATGAAACTGAGATCGAGGCCAGTCGTGGCGCAGGATCACAATCGTAAGACTGTAGTGTGTGCGATTCCTACTCGAGGAAATGAAATATTTGAATTTCCTCGGTAACAAGGCAAAGTGCGGCGTTGAGTTCCGCCACTCAACACGCAATGAATGCCTCTTGAATCTGGCAGAATGTGGGGAACGGAATATGTCTTCATGGGAACGGAGTGTCTTGACACTAGGCCTTCTATGTGTGACATACAGCGCGAAATAATAAAAAAGAAAGATATTTTAAATTACAGCGTAGAAAGCACTCTTTTTTTATTTTGCTTCATATTGTATCCCAAATATAGCAGGGTAGATAGAGGAAGTCTAATAACACGTACACGTAACGCGCCGCCTTTAGACACATTACGTGTTGAGTGGTGGAACTGAACGCCGCGCTATCTTGTTCTCAGAACAAGCAAATGAAAATAATACAATCATATTATATATTTAAGTAAATATTTTATCTCCTTGAGTGGGGATCGAACCCACAACTAGTCGGTTTTACAGTCACACTTTGTGCCTCTGCCCCACGACTGGCCTAAAAAAATATCTATCATTTTATAATTTCTTATTTAACATTATTATAATATTGTTTGTATATATTATAAAAACAATTACTACTTTATGTCTTGCTATATGCGGGAAGACGCGTGAAGCTGATAAAAAAAACAAGATTCATTTCTTTAATACCATTAGATGAGGGTAACGAGTTCAAATCCTGCTGTAATTAATTTTTAAATTAATTTTTCTAATAATCTATCTAATCTCAGGAAAAATACACTTTAATATCTTAAAGGCATGATCATTATTTCGAACAACAAGTTGATAGGTAATTGTTTAGGACTTTAGATATTAAATATTATTAGATACATTTTAAAGATTATCGTGGCGCAGTGGGACACTGTCATCGCGAGGTTTTGGGGTCGAATCCCATTTGGGGTTCATATCTCCGATTGGGATACGACCCCAAAACCTTATTTTCAATTTCTCTCTCTGGTAAGCAAATCGCGATGTTGAGTTTCGCCATTCAACACGCAATGTCTCGAAAATTAAGCGGTGCGGAAGCGAAGTGTCTCAACACTAGATTCTCTTTGTCTACCTAGTTATATATAATATACGAGAAAATGCAAGAAACTGATGGAAAATATGCAATATTTATTGCTTTTAATATCATCAGATTAAGGGCAATGGGTTCAAATCTTGCTACGTCGAATTTTTTATGCATTTTTCTTTAATAACCTATCCAATCTCAGCAAGAATAAAAGAAGCTTTATAACATTAAACACATGATCGTCAACGAACAACAAGTTGATAGGTAATTGTTTAGAAATAATTATATTTTAATGAACTATAGAAAATCGTTATTCATCAAAGTCAAGAATTAAATGTCATATAGTTATTAAAGTGTCATGTCATTACATAATAATTTTTATTATGGTTTTGTTTTTACGTCAATATGTTGGGTGTATTGTGGGTGATGTGTACGAAGGTCGTGGGTTCGAATCGTGATTAAAATTTGTATTTAGGTAGTATTATCACGTATTTGTTTATTTTTGTTGTATTTCACAGGGTAAGCAAAGTGAACGAATGACGAATGAAAAATGAAATTTATTTAGATTTCTTTCTAGGCTCCGGGTGGAGCGTGCCCACCTCAGTAAGGCCAGTGCCCACCCCAGAATGACAGAAGAGATGAAAGACAAAATAATTTAATTGTATAACTGGCGTGCCACAATAATATATAACAAATCATCAATTTAACCCGTTTACTTAAATATTAATAATAATAAACGCATATTCATATTTATTCACATTTTCCACAACCGTCGCGTTCTCAACCAGTTGTAAAAATAATATTTATTCTATATTTCATCATATAATCATAAATAGGTAACGATTTATATATAGGCACATGATTTATGTAATTTATATAGAAGTGTAAATAAACACTTTTGTAAGTGTTATAATAAAAATATATATATTGTCATCGTTAAAAGGATTTTATGTCTTTTTATTAGTATGGTAGTTTTTTATTAGTGATTTTATTTATTTATTAGTATAGTGAGCGAAGCGATTGAGGGCCCGTTAGGGCGAAGCGAGCAGTGAGCGCATTAATTAGTTGTTATTAAATTATCCAACCTTACTAAACAAGAAATGGATCAAATGCGAGTCAAACTTGCATTCCGAGGGTTTCGCATGAATTTCAGTATGTCAAATGGAAGTACCAGTTATAAAAGTTGAAAAACTTAAGTTTGCGGACGTATACTCTCATTTTGTATCAAATGAACTACAAATAAAAAATTGTAATAATTTTTTTCTTTGAAATATCTATAAATTTTTACTTTTCAGATTCTTTCCTTTATTTGTACTGTAAGTTTTCACTTCTCTGTTTTTTAGTAAGTCCATGGGAATTACTCTATAGGTTTTGATCACGCGGCGAATTTCATGCAAACTGCAGCAAAATCGATGCAGAAACGCTCGTATCTTTTGATTCTGTTGACTTAGAAGCTTGATTTTTTTTATGTGCACCAAAGGACCGTAGACCTGAATATTTCATACTAATTTCACATCGACAGATCCACGCGATCTTGAGATAAATGCTCTGGACAGATGGACAGACGGACAACAAAGTGATCCTATAAGGTACGGAACTCTAAAAAAGAGATGTTGATCCTTTAATGATAAGGTGATTTAAGAGAGTATTTTTTTCGAGTTTGAGTTACATAATGTACTAGTTGAAAGCAACTTCGCTTGCATCGCCTTTGAGATGTAAAACGAAAATAACAGTTTTTCCCGTTCCCGTCAGAATTTCGAGACACTCCCTAACCTACATGCCAAATAGTAATTATATTTACTTAAATTTATATTTCCATTTTCTCGCTCTGGTGTCGAGGTTAAGCGCGGCGTTGAGTTCTGCCACTCAACACGCAATGCCTCCAGAATTCGGCTTAACACTTGGTTCGCTCTGCCTACCCAGCTGTGTACGGGATACAGCGTGAAGTTTCATCTCTTTGTATGAGATATTATGATGTAAGATGTAATGCCAATGTTCTCATATTTCGTAAAAAAAAGAAAAAAAAAGACAACTCAATTCTTTTGTTTATTAGTGTTTGCTTGGTTCAAGCACTTTTGACATCTGATCGTGACCTAAATGACGGACGTGATGCAAAGTGTTAGTACTCTTAGTACTGCAATTATGTACAATAATAATACACTTTGATGAACAAATATTTATTGTATTTTATATATTGTGGAAGGCCGTAGTGACGTAGTGTCTTACTGTAATGGTTGTGGGTTCAATCTCCACTTGAGGAAATTAATTATTTTCATTTCCATCATCTGCAAAAGTAAAGAGCGGTGTTGGGTTTCATCATATTACACGCAATGTGTCTAAAATAGGCTAGAAGGCTATTTATGGATTTCTGTCTACCTAAGGAACCTAATGTTAAGATACTTCCGTACGTGGAGTACCGCTCAATTCTGGAAACATTATATATTTAGTGGGTGAACTCAATGACGCACTTTACCTCATTACCAGAACGAGCAAATGAAACTATTAAATATTTTATTTCCTCGAGTGGGAATCGAACCCTGTGACCCTGCGCTACGACTGGTCTCTATATTTTAGTATAAAATATAAAATATCTATATTCCGTGTCTTGTACATACAATGGAAGATCAACTTTATGTTTATTTTCAAATGAGCAATGTCTATTTGCACGTTTCAAGTAAAATCCTTTAAGTAAATGTTTACTTTAAGCGCGAAGTTCTTGAAATATAAATCAATGTAAGTCAATACAAAAGAAGATACAAGGTAAATTAATATTTAAATTTTCACTCTGCTGAAGGCAATATTTTAACCGGATCTCTTTTTAGCATAAATCAAATAAATCAGCTTCACGCTGTATCCCGTGTATAGCAGGGTAAACAGCAGAAACTTATTGTTAAAACACTCCCGTTCTCCACTTTCCGCCGAATTTTTCGAGGCATTGTGTGTTAATTGGCGGAACTCAACGCTGGTGACGTTACGTTACGTTGGTGAGAGGGAGAATGAATATGTTAATAAATAATTATTTATTTTCCCGAGTGGGGATTGAACCCACAACCGTCGCGTTACAGTCACATCCTTGTGCCCTTGCGCCACGACGGCATTCGACCTTAACATGCATTCTCCTATTGTGTAAAATTATCTCTATTTTACCGTACTATCCTATGTATATTCACTATACAACGTGACAATGGGGGTAGTAATTAGTGCACAACTGGCACGCTCAGAGCGCCCTGAAGTAAGAACTGAACTGAGAGTTTCACTCCTGGAGCAGAGTAGGCAAAAATTACTTAGTGTTAAGACACTCCGTTGCCTAGTTTCTGCTCCTGTTTCTCCATATCAATGCAGAGAAACGAATAAATGAAATATAACCATTATCCCAAGTAAAAATCGAAGCCTAAACAATCGAAAGTAAAAGTTTAAGTCGGACAATGTAATGCAGTAACTAGAAATTACTTTTATTATTATTTTAGGTTCCCATTGTATCCCGCATTTAGCAGGGTAGGCAAAGGAAACCTGGAAACCGAATGTTAAGACACTCTATTGCCACACATCGCCCAATTTTTTAAAATTTCTTGAGTTGCGGAACTCAACGTTGCACTTTGTCTTGCTAACAGAGCGAGGAAATAAAGATAATTCACTCCCTCGAGTGGTAATCGAACCCACAACCGTCGCGTTTGCAGATCGAAAATAAAATGCTTATTTTAAAACAACTTACCGGGTCTTCGAAGACTTCTTCAATCCTTGTGTAGATATCTTTCCCACGTTTCTGTCTGACTAATAAATATAAATTTTCCACACCCGGACACGAGCGCAGCAGTTTTTCCATTAATATTTTCCCGAGAAACCCTAAAAATTTAATATTCAATTTAAAAAATAACATAAAATAAAAAAAGTTAAATTTTGTGAGTCGGACACACCCACTAATGCCATGATTGCCGGTCAACGGAAAGTATTTGTACAGGTTATAAAAGTTGACAAACTTAAGTATGCGGGCATTTGCACTAATCTATTACGAAATGAACTAAAACTCTCCTTTTGTAATGTTTTCTTTCTGCAATATTGAATGTCGTATCATATAAAAATATATCGATGGTCCCTATATTTTAGTATCGAAAGCGGAAACTCGCAATATTTTTACCGCTCTTTTAAACTTCTAAGAAGTTTGTAGTTTTCAAGATTTTTTTTCAAAATTTAGAAAAAAAATGTTATATATGCGTTTTTTAAACGTGTTTGTAATCGAGAACTACCCTTGTTAGTAGTTCAAAACAACAATAAAAGATACTTCAATTTTTCACTTCCAATACTTTTAGCTTACTTTTACCTAAGGATCGTCGTTTTGATTCCTTCATATTAAACATCAGTAAAAGTAAAAAGTAAATAATTTTCCCGTACGCCTCTTAAATACCTCGTAATATGCTGTTACCAAAATACTTATTTTTTCATGCACTATCTCTATATCCCATATCCATCCCTTATATAGACAGAGAAAATCTACTGTCTTAAGACTCCATTCAGCACTTGAAGACCTTGATTGTTGAGTAGCAAAACTCAAGATCCTATTTTATCTTATCAGGATGGAGAAGAGAAATGAAATCTATTCTTTAGTAACCATAAAATATAACTATTTATGAACACGCTTTTATTATCTTTATATGTATGTACATATATGTATGTGTATCTGTAACTGAAACTTTGAACGTCATTTGAGCGACTTAATGTTAAAGTTAATGAATAGTCGGATTAATTTGAAACTTTGCATACTTATCAAGGATCGACGGCAATGCAATAATATATCAAAAGCAATAATAATAAATATATAGTTATTACTAAAAAAAATCGGTTTTTGGAAAAAACTACTAAAATTCGAAATATTATTTATTTTAGAATAAAAAAACAAAAACACGTTTTTACAAAAAAACCGGTTAATAAATAATCATTAAAAATCACTAAAAAACACGCTTTTGTGAAAAAATGAACTAAAAAAATATAAAGTATATATTTCTAATATAAATTAAGAATAATTTAAATAAGAAAAAAAATATTGCAATATAAAAAAACATGTAGCGCTTGTGATGTAAATACATCACTTAAAAAACGAATATATTTTTTTTAAACTTTAAATGAAATTCGAACCCACGACTACATATCTTTCTTATATGGGTATATAAGAATATATATAATATATCGTGGTATAAATACATGTACATTGCATGGAGCATCGATATTAATAAAATAATTTAATTAGAAAAAAAACAATTTAGTTTTTTTTCCATTATAATAATAACGCAATAACAAATGATGTAACAAAAAAAAACAACAACAAGAATTGACAACGAGATGATTACACTTTTTATATAATTTAAAAATAATGTGTTTTTCTACACTAACCAAAATGGTTCTTGGAGAGTATCCTAGAGGCGTGCGTTCGAATCCCGCTGCGGTCTAATTTTTAAAGGTTTTCTTAAATAAGAAAATAATTTAGTATATGTTATGTAGTACATAACATGGGTAAGATATAGTGCGGTGTTGTACTCCGCCACTATACATGCGATTGTTCTGATATAGCACAGACTAAAAATGCAATTGACTTAATACTATGTTCTCTATGGCTTGCCCAGTATATTAAAAATGGTATCATTTTTTTATTAATAAACCAATTGAAATAAAACAAACAATACATGCTAAGGGAAACTTACAGTAAAATACAATAGTGAAAACTGCAATTAAATCGGTTGAGCCATTTTTGAGATATAACGCTCAGACAAACAGACAAAAACTTTAAAATACATAGTTATTAGTTCTATCACGTTGTTAAATGCCACCAATATTTTTTGTATATATCTTCCATGTATACAATCACCGATATGTTACGATTTTTTTGTAAGTATAGATAAAATCAGAAGTAAAGTAGGAAGCAGTTACCCCCTGGTATTGACTTATGACGAAAAACACGCAATGTCTCGAAAAAAATATGTGATGCGGAGAACGGAAATTGCAGACACTAATTTCTCTCTACTTATCCTGTTGTGTATAGAATAAAAAAAATAAAGACACCACTCTACATACCTGTAGCTCCTGTAATCAATATATTCTTTCCATTATAAAAATCCTGAACCTCCGTAAACTTCTGCTTGTTCATATTAGAATCTATACTATTATTAATATTAATATCACAATCGGTACAGCATTTTTTATCTAATACATTTTCAGTGTACTGCCCCATTGTTTGGTCTTTGGTCGCCATAGCTGTCACTCTTTGCATTTCATGTCTGAAACAAGAAGAATGAAAAAAATAAATATTTCTTTAATATTATAATATTATATCTATATATGATTATAGTGAATTATAGATAGTAGTGATGTCAACTGGTTGCATCATTACCGGAGATAAATCGGTTATTTAACTAACTGATAATCATGCACCGGTTAAATAGAAAAAATAGATTCTCAATTTTCAATTACTCGTACATTTATACGTATTTTCAAAAAAATATTTGTTAAGATTAACATTAAAGTTTACGCTTACACTTAGCTTAAATTAGGTAACATGTTTCTAAGCTATATGTTATTAGTAGCCTATATGTTATTCTGATGTATAAGCTAGTAGCGGCCCACGCGCGGCTTCGCCCGCTTAGACTTATAGTAATATTATTCAATATTTTTATACAGCTTTAAGCTGTATACCGCACGCAGCAGGGTAGACAGAGGGAACTCAGTGTTAAGACACTCCGTTCCCCACTTTCCACTGATTTCTGGAGGCATTGCGTGTTGAGTGGCGGAATTCAACACCGCGCTTTGCCTCGACACCAGAATGAAGAAATGAAAATGTAAATGTAAATAAATATTTCATTTCCTCGAGTGGGGATCGAACCCATAACTATTAGATTTACAGGCACACTTTATGCCCCTGCGCCACTACTGGCTTCATTATCATATAGTTATATTATTTTGAAAAATATACAAAATGCTTACATAAATTGGCGTAAAAATAACCTAATTATGTGTTATTTTGATGTACAAAACTATATTTTAAGTAGCCCTAAAATTTCATGTAAATTCATGTAATAGCGACACTTTTTTTAAATTAACTGGACAGATGTATTTAGTGTAATTTTCCATTTATAAAAAATCTACAAATAATATAAATAGGTAAGTATGTGGGGATGGATGTTTGTTTCACTTTTACGCAAAAACTACTGAACGAACTCAGATGAAGCTTTACACTAATATAGCTTACACATCAGAATAACACATAGGTTACAATTTATGTAAAAATTTCGTGTAAAACAGCTATAATATAATAATAAGCTTAAGGACGCTTCTGACGAAGCCGCTTTTGGGTCGCCAGTAAATAAGACGAGTTCTAAAAAATGTGTCGAGGAACCGAAAATATTTTAAACATAGTTTTATTTAAATGTTTATTTTAATTACTTCGCTCTGCTTTCCACTTATCACGCAACGCCTCCAGAATTCGGTGGAAAATGGGGAACGGAGTGCCTTAACATTAGGTTTCCACTGTCTTTGTGCAGGATACAGCGTGAATCAGATTTTGATGTTTTAAAATACATATATAATATTTGAAACAAAGCTTAAAATACTTTGTCTTTCTTAAAAGAAAGGCATTATTAGTTTGCTAACAAAATCGGAATTAATATGACTGTTGCACGCTGTATACTGCATACATCTAGCTAGTGCTAAGAACCTAGTGCTAAGACATCCGATTCTCCACGTACAATTTAACAATCAAGACATTGGGTGTTCATTGGCGAAACTCATCACCACACTTGGTCTTAGCAAAGCTGATAATAAAATTATATTATGTATAAAGGTTATTGAATCTAAATCTTTCGCGTTTACAGTTCGGTTCTGAACCCTCAAAGTACCGAAAGCCTCATTTTCCGATGACAGACGCATAAAATTATAATCTGCCAGTGTTACATATAGTGTAGAAGACACGAAAGATATAAATATAAAATTTTTGTAGAATGTTAAAATCCTATAGAGATACTTAAAGAAGTAAAATTACATAAATAGTCATGATATGATTCATGATGTGACATTTTTTGAACATTATGCTTATTTATATACCTATACAATATCGATAATATAATTTGTAAAGGTAGTTTTTTTACAAAAAAATAAAAGAAAAATAAAAAAATAATAAGATATTTTTTTTTTGTGAAATTCTGATACATACTAGATACTGGAGGAAGGTTCCGTAAAAAGCATTAGGACCCTCTAGAGGGCACGTGTGAAGAGTTTGATAACAGTGGACGAGGCTAAAAAGGTATGTAGAAACCGCAGCGCTTGGCACTAAGTCCTGTCTGGCTACCCCGGTAGGGATACCGCAGAAAACTAAGTTAAGTATTTTTTTTATGTAATTATTAAAACAATATAAGAAATATTTTATTTTTCGCCGCGTATTGAGAACCGTAACTTAACGCCAAAGTTTGTGTGAGCAGAATATTATTTAACGAAATTGTAAATTATTGCATTATAATAATATAAAAAATACATACATGATAAATTAAGTAACTTCTTCGGTTGACGATCTCGAACTAAGTTATGATGAATACTGCATCTTTAAATGCGCTTAAGGTTTATTTATTATACTATATACTTAAGCAATGTATCCATAAAAGGAAGATTTATAGCGTAGTATAGCTTATCATATTATATCATTATATAACAATTAATATCGATAAAAAATATATTTTACTCGATTAAATGATAATATTATAAATGATCTTATTAGGGTTCCGTACCTCAAAAGGTAAATGGAACCCTTATAGGATCACCTTGTTGTCCGTCTGTCCGTCTGTCAAGACTATTTATATCGAGATCGCGAGGAGTTATCAAACTGAATTAATATCAAGTATTTAGGTGTATGGTTCTCTGATAAATAAAATCGAGCTTCTGAGTCAATGCAACCAAAACCAAAATACAAGCATTTGCATCGATTTTGCTGTATTTTGTATAAAATTCCACCGCGTAATCAAAAACTATAGGGAACTTTCTGTAAACGTACATTTATAAAATTGAAATTAGTAGCATCCCATAGAAAAAAAATAATTACAGACTTATAAAATCAGCTTCACACTGTATCCCGCACACAGCAGGGTAGGGAGACGGAACCTAGTGCTAAGACATTCCGTTCCCCACTTTATGTCGAGTTCTGGAGGCGTTGCGTGTTGAGTGGCGGAACTCAACACTGCGCTTTGCCTCGACACCAGAGCGAAGAAATGAAAATACAAATGTAAATAAATATTTCATTTCCTCGAGTGGGGATCGAACCCACAAAAATCTATTTTACAGTCAAACTTTGTGTCCCTGCGCCACGACTGGCATCTAATAAAAATGTGAAATATTTATTTACATTTATATTTTTATTTCTTCGCTCTGGTGTCGAGTCAATATGCGGCGTTGAGTTCCCCGCTCAACATACAGTGCCTTCAGAACTCGGAAGAAAGTGGTGAACTGAATATCGTAACACTAGGTTTGATCTGCCTACCCAGCCGCTCTGCTTTACAAAGAATATTATGAATTTATCATTTAAGGGTGTTTCTGAATAAGTAAATCTAATTATTCACTGACATCAGCACATTTAATAGAGTTTTGAAATTATGATAAGACGTACATAACATAGGTAAAAAGAATGAACAAAAAACATATACTTATAATAAATGATTAGCTTTACATATCAGTGCTATTAGGTTTAAGTATATTATCTTTATATATAATAAGACAGTAAAAATATTTTGTCTGTACATTTAGTAATTTTGACTGAAATGGATAGAGGGACACTTAAAAAGAATAATCGAAAGCAAAAAGATTTTTTTTGAATTTCTTGTCTGTCTGTCTCTCTGTGGACATATTTTTATCTACATTTTTCTCTGAAAGTACTGAACCGATTTACTTGAAAATTCACCAATTGTTTTGTTTTAACTCAACTTAACTACTAAAGTTTAGTTCATCAAAATCGGTTCATTAAAAAAAAAGTTATCATCATTTGAAAGAAGTCGTAATTAATTCAACACAGAGATAAAGAACGATCTTGAAAGAAATATCAAGTAAATACAAAGATTTTTTGGTTCGTTCATATAAAATATGTAACTAATTTAAAAACTGTACAGGAGTTAATATGCAATTATTACAGTTATTTTACAAAGAATATTATGAATCCTTCAAATCAATAATTTAACATTTAAGGCTGTTTCTGAATGAGTAAATTAAATTATTCACTGACATCAGCACATTTAACAGAGTATATTATATAGGTAAAAAGAACATAAAGTTATAAAAATATAAACGAGTAATAAATAATTAGCTTTATGTATATTTTATAAATATCAAATATCAACAATGGTCGTATTTTTTTATTTAAAACAATCAAAAATTCTTTGACGATAATGCCGTAAAAAAATCATATTAGAAGTCATTATAGTTGTCAATCAATTCTGCTTATTAAATCAATAAGCATGTATTTTAAGCGGGCGAAGCCGTGGGCGAGCCGCTAGTGTTATATAAATTAATTTCAATTTAATTTATTCTATTATTACAATGTAGAAGAAAATTAGTAACCATAGGAATATTTTTTTTGCTTTAATTACTCTTCTACTTGTTCTAGTAAAATTCTAATTAGTCATTTGATTTTTTTATTTCTATAAATTTTTAGGGTTCCGTAACTCAATAGACCGAAGCGGGATCTTTATAGGATCACTATATTGTCCGACTGTCTGAAGTATTGAACTGATAATATTATCAAATATCTAAGTCTACAATTCCTTGAAGCGCCGGTCTTATTAAATGGATCTATTATAATGAAATTTGTTCTGAAGTTTCAAACTTTTTATGATATAAAATGTGTTGACTGATAATCAGGAAATAATAGAACCCCCGGTTGACGCGTCCTAATCGCACTTAACCGGTTTTTTTATAATATCATTGTCAGTTATATAATTTGGTTAATGTATAGATTTTTTTATTAAAATTGATAAAGTAATCGTTTAGTTTTATGCATGAGTTACATTTAACACGGTAGGTAGAAACAGTCTATTGTTGTGTGATTCTGCATTCATCACGTTCCTGTTTTTATTACAACGCTGAGTTTTGTCATGTCACCAGAGCGAGGAAATGAAAACAATTCATTCCTCAGAGTAAGAATCAAACTCAACACAACCGCCGGATTTACGGTTAGACGCTGCGCTGTGCCGCTGGACTCGATTCTATAACCTCGATTCTTTCAATCATTGTCATTAGTTTAAATCTTAAGGACAAACCTAGGAAGAGGGTAGGAAAAGTCCTAAAAAGGTAGAAAGAGAGAAAATGAGTGTCACTTTTCGGTTTTAGAAAACCTGTCAGTTCATTATTTCAATATTTTTGACGGGAATAACTCTATACATTTTTAAATTGCCTCCGTATGATAGCATACGGGGGCAACCTAAGAAAACTAATGATGACACAATTGGGGTATAAAGTTTGGCCTCGTAGCTTCGAATCTATCCTCTACATCATACAATTAACGAGAACAATCAAAGTCAAATAACTTTATTCAAAACTAGCGGCCTGCCTGCGGCTTTGTCCGCTTGAATTACATGATTATTGATTTAAGAAATAGAGATATTAAAAAAAAAATCAGCTTCACGTTGTATCCCGCACACAGCAGGGTAGGCAGAGAGAACCTAGCGTTAAGACACTACGTTCCCCACTTTCTTCCGAATTCTGGAGGCATTGCGTGATGAGTGGCAGAACTCAACGCCGCGCTTATCCTCGACAGCAGAGCGAAGAAATGGAAATATAAATTTAAGTAAATATTTCATCTCTTCGAGTCGGGATCGAAAGCACAACCAGTCGGTTTTAGAGTCACACCTCGTGCTGCTGCGCCACGACTGGATATTACAAACAGTCTTAATTATTAATTTATTAATTTGGATAAGTATTCACGATGTTCTTTGAAAATAACCAATATTAGCTCCTGTACAGGTTTAAAATTAGTAAAATATATAATTAGTTAAATATATAATTGGTATACAGAATATACATAGAAAGCACGTTTTTAGGCATTTTTATATAATCTCTATATATAATAAGACAGTAAAAATGTTTTGTCTGTACATTTAGTAATTTTGGCTGAAATGGATAGAGGGACACTTAAAAAGAATCATAGAAAGCAAAAAATATTTTTTTAATTTCTTGTCTGTCTGTCTGTCGATATATTTATGTCCACATTTTTCTCTGAAAGTACTGAACCGATTTACTTAAAAGTTTCACCAATTGCTTTGTTTTAACTCAACTTCACTATTAAAGTTTGGTTCATCAAAATCGTTTGAATGAACTCAAGGCATTAGTTT
This sequence comes from Heliconius erato x Heliconius himera, assembly GCA_013421005.1. Lineage (NCBI taxonomy): Eukaryota > Metazoa > Arthropoda > Insecta > Lepidoptera > Nymphalidae > Heliconius > Heliconius erato x Heliconius himera. The sequence goes on along the minus strand of JAATLQ010036132.1, from coordinate 2,754 downwards.
GCCTGCGAATGCTATATAGCAATCGCGCTGGTAAGATTGCTGGCTAAAGAATGACATTCGAAACATCTTGATTATATGACTGTTGATATAAATGTATATTTTTGAAGCACTATTATATAATATTTTATACAATAAAGTAACCAAAATTGAATCGTTAGTGGAGATTACCTTCATAAATCATAACAGTTAAGTTGAAATCGTAATTAATTCAACACAGAGAAAGAGATATCAAGCAAATACATAGATTTTTTGGTTCGTTCGTTCGAAATAAATCTATATAAAAATGCCTAAAAACATCCTTTCTACGTGTACTCTGTAATAACTACATATTTACCAATTGTAGATTTAGCTAATAATATGTGTAACTAATTTAAAAACTGAACAGGAGTTAATATGCAAACATTACAGTTATTTTACAAAGAATATTATGAATCCTTACCCAAATCAATCATTTTACATTTAAGGCTGTTTCTGAAGCAGTACAATAAATTATTAAGTGACATCAACACATTTAACAGAGCTTTAAAAAACATAACATAGGTAAAAAGAACGTAATGTTACAAAAATATATACATATAATAAATAATTAGCTTTATGTATATTTTATGAATATCAAATATCAACATTGGTCATATTTTTTAGTTCGAAACAATCAAAAATTCTTATAGAAGTTACGATAATGTCGTAATAAAATCATATTTAGAATATTACAGATTAAAGTAATAAAAAAATCATATTAGAAATCATTAAGTTGTCAATCAATTCTGCTTATTAAATCAATAATCATGTATTTTAAGCGGGCGAAGCCGTGGGCGGGCCGCTAGTCTATAAAATAATCAACATTTTCGGTCAAGTTCAAGTCGTACTCATGTTGTTTCGTACCAATTTCGTGAATGGAGATACACCAAAAGAATAACTTATTAAAGTTATCATTTTGTATCAAATCAACTACAAATTAAAATTTGTACCTAATGGTTTTTTTCTGTGACACAAATACAATAAATTGTCGTTGCGTATCTGTTTCAATTTCTTCAAATATAAATATCTTGAAAACTTTAAGTACATTATTTTTTGATTCAAAGTAAAAAAATATAAAGTCTTTTATGCACAGCGCCATCTATTTAAGTTTAGCTGTAACTGTTCGGATAGTTAAAAAATGCTATTTTTATGTTAAGTGAAATTTAACATCGGAAATCAAGATCACGCTTTTTTTGCCAGAAACGGAAAATTTATTGCGGCTATTTTAAAGTTTTCTCAACTCTATTCTTGCATAATAAGTTTGTATTATATTGTTACGTAGTTATGTACGGTGTCACAGGTGGAACAGTTATCTCTCTCTCTCTATATATATATATATATATATATATATATATATATATATATATATATATACAGGGTGGAAGAGGCAGCGCTCCATTTACGGAAACAGCATATTGGGTAAAATATTTCAAACCTATACCTAAAGAAATTAATCAAGATGCCTCAACAGTTTGGACGTAGGATTTTTTTTTCATTTCACGATTTTTATCCATACCTGTATTTCGTGTGACGCGATTACGTATAGATCCCAATAACATAAACACTTACTACTACAAAAATGCTACTAAAGGTGTGTGCGTCGTCCTTACAAATGGCGTTTTGTTTTAAAATGACAATTTTATTATTTATTTTGTTTGAAAAAAAAAACTTTTTCATTTTTGGGAATTTGTTTTTTTCTGAATTATATTTCTTTAGGCTTTTATAGAGTAGTTAAAACTGTGGTTTCATTTAATGTGGTGCTGACACTTCCACTCTGTATAATAAAACAGTAAATATGTTGTCTGTACATTTAGTAATTTTTACTGAAATGGTTATAGGGACATTTAAAAAGAATAATAGAAAGCAAAAATATTTATTTTGAATCTCATGTCTTACATAAAACGTAAAGAGCCTCTGTCTGATAGGCGGCCGCCGAACAAAGTGATGAATAAGGAGATCGGGTGGACGACGATGGCAATGGATTTTTCCTATTCACTATTGTTTCTTTTAATATTGAGGACAATAGTATAATAAATATATATATATATATATATATATATATATATATATATATATATATATATATATTAGACGTCATTTTGTATTTTTAAATGATTAAATTTAGTTTGTACGGAAATCGTATTTTAAATCCCTCCTACTGCAGCTCTCGTTATTTGACTATGAACTAATATTGAATGCACTATGAAATGAACGATTTATTTATTTTTGTCTTCTTCCCTAAGAATAATCTATATCTATACTTATAATAAATCTGTAGAAAAGTCGTTTCTGTACATTGAGAATATTCAAAAAAAAATTAGCCAGGGTGTTAAAGGACAATTAACAGAATCCATTTCCAACATTTTTGGAATTTTTGTCTGTTTCTCTGTTTATCTGTTTGTCTGTTTGTCTGTTTATGTGAACACGTATCACGTAAAAAGTACACAATAAATTTAAGCAACTTTTATACACAAAAATTACAAATAAATCAAGGTAGGTTTTAGTGTTTATTTCATTGTAATCGCTTCACTCTATCAAAAGATATAAGTATTTAAGTTTTCAAGAAGTTAATATTTGAGATATTAAAAAATCGATACAAGTAACGCTATCTATTGACAAAAATAGTAGGTACTAACGAATCTTGATACTCTCTTTCATACACGTAACGCTATCACTAATTGCGATGGGATCTTAAATAGATGGCGCTGTGCATAAAAGAAAATATAGTTTGGAAAG